>JALIZH010014567.1:0-120100 GCA_030522465.1 Rhipicephalus appendiculatus
CATATGTCGAGTCTGAAAGGTAGCCCTTATACACATCTAGCAATGCATTGCAACGAGTCCGCTTGTTCGCCTTGTTTTAATAACACTACCTTAGAATGTAGGCATCGAAACCGAACTTCAAGAGAAATAATGGAGGCCTATCACATTGACAAGCTGAAAGAAAAGTGTGTTAGCCACCCTTCGGTCGCCTTGCTGGAGAAGGAAGTGTCGCTCTTGTCTGCTGTTCAGTGAGCATGTGATAAGTTGTGCCATGTGCGCAGTTCTAATGTTTTTTGTGACCAGATTGCGCTGTTCCGAGGGTTATTAAGGGAACGTTTTTCAAAAAATAAACCAGTTGTTAGATTGCGCCCGTTTGTGTCTCTCTTCTGTGTCCCCGTCTGCCTGCGCAAATATTTCAAGATGCACATATACCTTACACCGTGATCAGAATCCTGAGCACAAGTACAGCACAAGCGCTGACTAACAACAGCTCTATTCTTTCATACGCCAACATAGGCACAGCCCGCTGACCACACGGAGCTGAGTGTCTCGCAATGGTCCGTCCCAAGTTCACTGACATTAGCCGCTAGGGGTACGCAGAAAATAGACGCGCGCACGCCTTTCCCATTCTAGCCTGGCCATAGTCCGCCCACTCATGCACGGCGGGGACGAGCGCATCGCGTTCCAGTGTGTGCGGGCCCGTCTCTATATTGCTTTTTAAAGACGATAGTCTTTTGGGATACTTCAACGCAAAAATTTTGGTCTGGCTGGCTGTCTGTCCGTCACCCGATTCAGCTACTCGGCCAAAATTTAACCACTTTCTGAACGCCCAGCAATCTTGAACTGGTGTTTGCGTTCATACTTGTGAACATATTCGATCAAAAAGCAAATATTACGCATACCTGAGGCGCAACATTAATACGTAAGTATTAGGTCGTGTGTTCTTTTATTAGAAAATACATAGATACGTGATTCTAAAGACCCTACTGTTTTTTAGGCTGCGCTGAAAATGCAACGTTGTGCACGAACTGCGACGCTTTGCACGATAAAGCCCTGTGCCGACGATAAGGTGCTGCCGCTGGCAGTGTCCCTTGGTTCAGCACAAGCTCATGTTTTTCGATGGCGTCCATATCTCGCGCAGCGCCTCCTCTATTTTATCAATGCCAGCCAGATGCGCGCAATTCAATGTGGAGTAGGCGCTGTCTGAGGCAAGGCAAAACATAGTAGTACGGCCGGCACAAAACTATCGTCTTTCGACGACATTTGCAGCGAAGCACGCAGAGGCGCGGCCAATTTTTTGATTGGCTAGGCTGTGTGTTCTGGCGCTGCTGTCACAGCGGAAAACTCGACTGCACGGTGCCTCTATGAGCCCCAGGCAACCTTACCGCAGATGAGCACAGGATAATAGCTCTAAACGGAAACGTGTAACAGGGTTGATAGTGTGTGAGTTACGCGAAGACTTGTAAAGAAGTAGGAACAAAAAAGTGCTTTGCGCTGTATTTTAGCCTGCGGAATATGTACCAACTAGACCAAAATAAAGTTTTATTTAAGTGACCGAAATCGACGCCAGCAGGGAGCGCGAGCAGTGACTTCACGTGCCACTGCCGTTTACTTGGGTCCCCAATTCTAAAACGCTCCAGTGTTTCGCCGGAATTAGGATGTGCTCCTTCGATTTGTACTTAACGTACAGGACATGGTCGCCCGTGCTCGCGCGCTATCTCCTGAGGCGGAGTTTTGTGCGTCTTGTGCTCTCATCGCAAACTATGTGTTCATGATATATACCGCACGAATGCCACTTCGCTCGCTGCAGTGACCGTGTTTGCGAAAAGATGGATGTGCTAGCTAGAAGAGCCCAAGTAACAACTGTAACATTTGACGCTCGTGCTGCGTATACCTGTGCGTTAATGTAAAAGAACTTGTTGGGCTACTTGGTAGATATTTAAAAAAAAATTAATTAGAGCGCAAACACACGACACATTCACACACAAATGTGCGTGTGGATGCCTGGGTGTGTGGGTGTGTTTGTGTGTGAATGTGTCGTGTGTTCGCGCTCTAATTTTGTTTTGTAAACCAGTGCGTTCTTCTGGCGCGTCCTTCTTTGTGTTTGAGCAGAACACAGCAAGTGTCTAGCTGCTTGTCTTTCTTCCTGTGACATTCGAATTGCTCGCTATCGCATTCATTACTTTCCATTTGAGGCGAAACTGTGAATTTTATGTATAAGGCATCCATAATTTCTCTGGATATGGTATCATGTGTCTGCACAAAGCAGGGGCTTGGACGGCGAGGGGACATGTACTGTCCTCGCAATTTCTGCAGTGCAGTCTCTTAATAAAAGGTTGCGCAAACACAAGTACAACATGAAAACAATCACTGCCTCCTCTGATTTGGTGGCGCACAACAGAAATTGCGAGGTGAGGACATGTCGCCCTCCTTTCGATCAAGCCATTGCTTTGTGCAGACACAAGGACACTCTGCAATGGAAATGAGTTATGCGGAAGCCCGCAAGGTGGCGGAAGGTTTAAGAAAGGGAAAATACACAAACGGGTGGTTGTCTATTTTCCCTTTCACAAGGACACCCTATCCAGATAAATCATGGAAGCGTTCTACATAAAAAAGAACACACTATTACAGAAGCCGACCGTCTGTCACCCTCTGTGACAGCAAGATAGCACTGCTAGTCTTCAGTGAGCAGAAAAAGGAGTGACAGTTTGGAACCCCTTCACATCTTTTTTCGTATCTAATTTTTGCGAGTGTGTATATCGCGGCTATTGTGCGCAGGCGCGCAAGTTTGGCCTTGCCTATATTAACACGTGTCTTGAATAAACAAGATGAGTTGGTTGTTCTGTGTCCCGTAGTGAGTGTACCTTAACTTTTTCCTCGTTCTTGTCGCGCTGTAGCATAATGAACAACTAAATATTTCGCTTTCCACCAATGTAGAATCACACATGTTTAAAACGTCCGTATGAGGGGGTATGCCATCATGCAATAAATTCTCGTGGGTGTGGGTAGCGTTAAGCCACAGCTTTGTGGCTGTTTACAGCTGGCTGACCTGGCGCTGGTTGTATACATATAGCGTTTGCAGAGCGGACCACGAGGGCTTGCTCTCTTCTGGAGCACCCTGCGTTGGTAGAGCACAGAGAATATTTGACGCGTTCGCTTTTCTTCTAGTAGTGTAGCTTGACGACACAAAAAATGCCGGCAATGCTTTCTTTTCCAGCGAAAGCTGTTATGAGATCACAACAAGGGTGCCGTAGTTGTGATCTCAGTTGTGACCGCTACCGCGCGAAATAAGAAAAAAAAAAGAAAACAGACAAAATATGCGGGATGGAACAGGGTTTGAACATGGGTCCTCTACGTGGTCCACACTATTCTACCACAGAGCGATGCCGGTGCTCGAAATTCCTGCGCGCATAAACGCTATACAATCGTTATCTCGGGAAGGAACCGCCTTAACATACGTAATATAGCGTGGTAGAAGAGTAAAATAACCAGCCGTCACAGAATGAGAATTGTGTAACAAGACGTCACACAATACACATTGAGCAATGAATGGGTCGTTGAGTGCATCACTCCCCTTACAAAAGGCTCAGCCATAATTTTTCATCGACATCAGCCACCAAATCGATTAATATAGTAGTGGGTACCTTGCAAGCGTACTTGTATTAGTGGCCCCAAGAGAGTTTACAACGGGTTCTAGAAATGGTGCTATTCCAGCTTTTCTGTGACTGCGCTGAGCTTCCCACGCAGGCCTGTTGTTTTTTCATCCGCAATGCTCTGATAGATGTCAACACAGAATTACACCGTTGAGAGTCCGACAGGTGAACATGCCATTTTCATGACGACGATGGAATAACAAGCGCTTGCGCACAGGAAAAATTACGGTGCTTTATTGACACAAGACCGTAAACGCCCACCTGTATGAGCATAATATGCAAAATGAGCTACAGACCAGCAATCTTTCCTTAGAGCTGTGAAGAATTATTCTTGGAACGTGATCTTTCCGCAGTTCTGTTTGCCACGTGCATTTTGTTCAAGTGTAGTGCGAAATGGGTGCTCACCTAAATCGACGGTAGTAAAGACGAGTGCACTCAAAAGGCAGATCATGACTCCCAGGCACACGCACAGGACAATTGCCAACATGGTTTCCCTTCGTTCGGACCAACTGCAAGGAAGTTTATTTTCCTTTTATGTGTGTTTTTTTTAGAAATATCACTAACCCCCGTATTCTAGAAGGTCCATTCATTAGGCGGTCTGCCTTGACTCGAGAGTGCCGATGGAAGATCCAACTTTCGGCAAGATTATTCGCTGCATATATGAGCGATAGTACGCATCATTTCTTGAGAACCATGGAGTCATGTTCAGTCGAGTGGTGGCGCTGTGCACAGCTCGGTCAAGTGAATGGCTCAGTTCGAGGCAAGGCTTGTTTCCGAACACGGGGGTTAATATGGTTATCGTTTTAAACAGAATTATGACGAATGCAAGAGATATGACGCCAACAAATGTACTCAATACTTTGTAGTTTATCGCACGAGAAAATATCATTGACATTCGTTATTACAAGTATTTCATTGGTTTAATGAAGACTGTGTAAACCTGATTTCGTAATTCTTCGCACATTTGGAAATGGCGCGGCGTGGACGCGAGGGAAAAACGTTAGTTGTAGCCTCTTGAAAAGGAAAGAACTCGCTACGCTCGAAGTATCGTATATGAAGGTCGCAGGTGTGATCCCAGCCAGCGGCAACTTGTCTTTTCGTCCACTTTACTTTATTCACATTTATATCGCAATTACTACAATACACTTAAAGCAGTACAATTAACGTCTCCTATACCTTCCATGGCTTCATCATCTGCTGGTATTCGTTAAGGTTATAATATAGTGACCCAGCTCACGTAGCTCACAAAAAAACTATTACGCTGAAAATTTTCGTGATATTTCCGCCAATCACAATGTAGGAAATATCGTGAGTGAAGCCGCCAGGCCAAGGGGCAAACGCACTTACGATAGAAAAGATTTGTGAATTTGAAAACGATTAGTAAGAATCCTGCGTCTGACCGGAAAATATTCGTAACGACCGATGTTAAACGTCGCACGTGCAGTTACTACTTTTATAGAAGCTATTTTTCTCAAGCGAGAACTTTGAATCATCAAATGTACTTAGTTGTGGCTATCTCATATTCCCGTTGGTGCATTATGCAAAATCACCGCAAGCTATGTGTCACAAGCAGTCGTTTGTGGCTTCATTTCGCGGTTTAGGTGAAAAGGGATGTGTAGCCTTGTTGTGGAGAGGAACGGGCTACAATACATCACTGAAGTATACTAGCAGAGTGCGAGTGATCTATGGACATGTACACGCTGCCAGTTTTTTAACCTGAACGCGCGAGCGTCGACCGCCGACTCGATAAGCGTCGTGTGACGGAGCCCAGCGACGAAATGAGCGAGATTACGCGCATATGCGAAATAAATAGTCCAGTACAGCTTTCGTCTGGCGGGCTGTTATGCGAGACGGACTTAACTCGCCTGCTTTTTGCACTTGTTTTTCTTTTGGCCCTGATTTGGCTTGCATCGGCGGTTGTGCCACCGTAAACCCAGTTTTGGACACAACAGGGTATCCGCTTCCCAAAGCTGACGAATTATTTTAAGTGCTTGCTAGGAGGAGAAACTTTCTCCAAAATTGATTTAAGCAGTGCATACCAGCAGGTTGAAATGGATGAAGAATCCCGACAATACTTTACGTTGAACACCCAAAGCGGTCCTTGTGGAATTAACGGGTTACTGTTCCGTATCGAATTCGAGCCAGCTTCAGCGCAGTATGAACAGTGTGCTTAAAGGGCTCACATCAGTAACTTGTTCCCTTGATGACACTTTGATCACTGGGTGTACGCAAAAGGACCACGTACGTAATGTGGAAGCTATTTTAAAAAGACTGTCGGAACGAGGGATTCTGGTGCAACCATCAAAATGTGAATTTTTTAACACGAAAGTGTTTCATGAAGGGGTACACCAATACCTTAGTGACGTATTTCCGTCACGAATATGACGTTGATAAAATGATGTCAGAAAATGACAAAGAAAAATACTGCAAGGAAAACTATCCCCGCCGAGAATCGGACCTCCGACTCTTTGGCCCGCGAAGATAAGTGCGCGGTGCTGTACCAACTGAGGTATAGAGGCAACGCAATACTCCGTACAAACGCGCCTCATATCTCTCACACATTCTCTCTGACACAGTGGTCCCTGTTGGCGATTGGTCCTTCTGAGCGGTGACGAGAAGGAATGTGGCATGACACTTACTAGAGCGGATACAGAATAATTCGTCGACGATGCAGTAAAAGCATGGCGTCCGAGATTGCGCGCTGACACGCAATCTCGGAGGCCATGGTTAAAGCGTTTCCATAGCAGGAACAAATACTGACCATGCTAGCATGGGGGTTGCTTATAATCATGATGTAGCGCGAAAAGGCACAACGGACACAGAGAACCACAAACCACTCTCTGTGTCCGTTGTGTCCTTTCGCGCTACATCATGACTATAAGCAAACACCAACCAGCCCAAAAACAAGTCCTTCTGTAGCATGGGGGGAGTCGCCCTAGACGCAGTGATGTTCTTTGCCTTTTGCATCGTGTTAGCGTGTGACGGCACGATGTCGGAGTTGTGCAGCTTCCGCATGCACCAACGGCGTTTCGCCGCCAATAATAAAACAGCAGTAGTAATCGCTGCAGAAAGGCAGCGATGTCAAAGGGCAAATGTCGTGCTTTGAAGGAGTGAGACAGAGGCCAGCGGGATGTGGAACGCTCGTCCGTTCGCAGCTCAAGCTGCGAAGGTCTGCTGCCGTGTTGATGAATCGCAGTGTGGTCGTGTGTGCATGAGCACAGGCGTATTAGGAAGCATGATGTGCGCTTCCTATTACTCGGCAGAATATATATCGTGCAGTTTCTATCCTTAACCCTTTCAGTCCCAGTGATTCCAATTGGAATCATAAATTATGTAGGTCAGTCAGCAAGCATCTGGTAAAGATAAAGCGTTGTTCTTCCTCGAGAGCCCGTATTTAGCATCTGCCCTACATGTGGTGTCAACATGGCACACACAATACAGCGAGGTCACGTCTGAACGAAGAAATTACAGAAGCGGTCGTGCTGTTCGCGCATTTCGCTGAGGCAGCGTCTTCTTTCACCGTGCAGAGATAGGGCATTTATTTTAGTTCTGCGCCAGAAATTTGAATTTAGGCTATTGGACATTATGCTATCCTATCTAGATAACATTTTAAGTAATAAATGAACTAAAAATTATGGAATTATTATTCAATAATAATTATTTATTAAATTAATTGGCACATTAATTACTCTTCACTGAAAAGTGTGAACAAAGAGTTTTTCAGTTTTTTTTGGACTACCACGATCATGTGCATCTCCAAATGTGAAAACTAGTTGCTTACATTGAAAATAGTTAATTCGGGACTGAAAGGGTTAATTGACGACGCTTTGAAGGAGTGTTTATCAAGTACGAGTGTTTATTATGTGCTTCTTCATGCCGTCTATGCGCGGTATTCACGATACGCTGTGTAGAGGTCAATGTTGACAACTTCAGCCACCACAACTGTTAAATCATGATCATGGGTATTAGTTGTCGTGATAGAGATATGTCACTGGGCGTCAACGTCGGCGCATCCTCGTCAAACATTGCTATAGCTGCCAAACAGCAATATGAGTAGTTAAAACTCTCAGAATCACAACACAATAAGCACTACTTCTGTGAAGACAGTTTTCACTTTCGTCTTATACGGATTCATATGACAGAAGGATCACTCATGCATTTTTTTTTCAAGATTAGCTGCTGTGCCTGGGACATGTGATCACCAAAGACGGCGTCCTACCAACAAATGAAAAGCTATGCGCTATCGTGAAGGCGCCGACTCCAACTAACAAACAACAGCTTCAGGCCGTACTGGGTCTTAACTACTTCGGAAAGTTCGTCCAAAACCATTCCTAGATCTTGCTTCCTCTGAGCCAAGTTCTTCGAAAAGATGCAGTCTCGGCGTTGGATCCGCCTTGCGAAAAAGCTTTAAAACAAGTTAAGCGAAGGTTGGCAACGCAGCCCATGTTGGCACGCAATGACTGTCGCCACGCTTGCAGGTTGAGTGTGATGCCCTGCTTATCGCGTGGGCACGGTCCTGTCGCATGTTTTCGAGGATGGGCAGACTCATCCGGTCGTGTATGCATCGCGTACCCGCACAAAGGCTGAGCAAGGCTACAGCCATTTAGTAAAAGTGCTTTTGGCACTTGTGTTTGGTGTGAGGACATTTCATTATTACGTCTGCGCAAGACCGTTCATTTTGCTCACCGACCACAAACCATTCAAAACCATATTTGGAAGACAGGCATTGCAACTATGCGCTGATCATGCTACCACCCAACGCTGCCGCCTAGAGGCTGCAGCGTTGAGTGGTAGCATGATCAGCGCATACGTTCACCTTGAAGTTTAGGCCGTCAGTAGACAATGAGGAAACTGACTGCTCGTCACGCCTTCCACTTCATCAAGCAGCAGCAGCAGCAGCATCAAAATCAAGTGTGCCAGCAAGCGACGATCAAAGAGTGCAAGTATCGGCACAACCTAACGGCTCAAGCAACGGGGGTGGTTGTCGATACCCGAAGTGACAACGACGACAGCCTGATCGTTACGGGTTCTGATTGCGTGCATATGCTAGTAGAGTGTGATTCAGTGCGGGGGGAATGTGTTATATCAGTGACGAAGTAAGCTAACGCCAAGTACTCTTTCGCGCTCTACTATCAGTTATCTGCCTCCCCACCTCAAGCATTTATAAGCCGCTGCGACGGTCTAGATGCGAGCCACTATGTAACCTGATGTTTAGTTGTTCACCGGCAGTCAGGTTGCTGTCCGCTTACTTCGGTATCAAATGAAGGCATGCTGTTCTACCGGCTGGCTTGTTCTATGCGGCGTGTATTACCTACAACACTTTTGTTGCTTTAGGATGGTGCTGCGTGAACAACAGGAAGACGAACAAGAATGCTGATATGTATCAGCGGGAGTACACTGTCGTCCTTTATGAAAGGGAACACGCGAGCGCGTGCCGTGCTCTCTGGAGCGGCTGCCTACAGCGTCATCAACCGACAACTGAAGAAAGCATGTCCGCTTGTGGCGTCATCTGTTCGCAAACAAAATAACGAGTGATTGCCGTTGAACAAGCCCTGATAGCTTGCAAGGGGCGATGCCGCCAAAAGGGGACGCGCTTTCTTCAGATGTCGGTTCATGATGCTGTAGGCAGGCGCCGCGGAGCACAGGCCACGCGCTCGCATGCTTCCTCTCATAAAGGACGACAGTGTACAACAGATCCCATCCATCTCAAGCGCGACCACTTGACATTTTCTTTCGGTATAACTTGATGGCAGCGTTCAGGACACAAAATGAAGGATGACGATAACGTTGTTCGAAAGAAGCGGGGAGAGTGTCTGGTTCTCGCATAAGCCTAGCAGAAGGGAGCCGCACAGGACTGCTCATCGCGCGCACACTGGTACTAACGCAATAACGTCATGAGTTCTTTTCGCAGAAATTCTGGTGTCGGCGTCAGCGTGGTTCGTTGTGAGCGAAAAATCAGCGTTCTCCTTCAGCGTAGATTGGATATGCATGCAAATCAATAGATAAAGAAGTTTACTCAAGATGAAACTCGAAGCCAAGCGGTCTGCGTGGTAGGCAGATGTTCCACCACAGGGAACCACCAGTGCTTAGAACCGCTTGCGAAAAAAAACCCTAAAAGAATGTCGCATCATGCGAGGCATCTCCTTAACGCATTTCATATTGCGCAGAAACGTAGGATCGCGCCAGGTGTCAACACATGTAAATTGCACAATGAATAAGGACTGTAAAGGCCCACTTATTAAACAGCACTGACATATTCCGTCATCATCAGCAGCGAAAGCATCGACAGAGTGAGCAGTTACGCACGTTCGCGTGTGCGTTGACTTGTGAAAGCGTAGTGGACACTTCGTCAATTCTCGAAAGGAAGAATCCTGTGTATTTTAAATACACAGGAAGAAATAATGTTACTTTTATTGTATTTGCTTAGTTCATGCCTGTTTGAACGTTCGTTTTCTCTTATGTACGCTCCCCCCTTATGTTATACCCCAACAGGAGCCTTTAAGGGTTAATAAATTATGATGATGATGATGATGATTATTATTATGATGATGATGATATTGCCACGCGTGTTAGTTTGAAGTGCTTTGTTTAACCCCGCAAACACTGTGAACAACGTTTGGCAACGTTTATACAGTTATTATTGTACTAAAGACAATATACTGTATATGGTTATAAATAACTTTTGTTAAAAGCTGTTATAATATAAAGTGAGCAAGCTGACTGCTTGTCAAGCCTTCCACTTCATCAAGCAGCAGCAGCAGCAGCTGCTGTCGAGGTACTGTATATGGTTGTAACTTTTGTTAAAACCGTTATAATATAAAGTGTATTACTGCGACATCCTTTGCGACTGTGAATCATACAAATGCAAGCTCAAGTAAAACTACTAATACACTGCTAGCGATGTTCTTCTGAGGAAGTATGGATGCATTCTACATCTCTAGAGCACAACAGAAAAAAAAACGCAAGGCAAATAATAACTTACGGATCATCGACTTCTGAGGCTGCAGAGGAAAAAGCAAGCATGACGTAATATTTAAAAAAATGCGGGACCTTAATTCGAGAATTTCATGAGCAACAGTGAAACCTCGGTGATACGATCACAGCTCATACTTTTTCGGGGTGATACGAACTTTTCTTTGGTGCCCACCAAGGCCCATCGTCCTGCTATGTAATGGAGTACGGTTGTTGCGAACCGATTTTCACCCTGCGACGTTTCGTACGAAACGTACACTACCGCGCAGGCACGAAAACGTGTTGTCCACGCTGTCGCCGAAGACGCGCCAAGCACGTGCGAGCGCGGGCACGCAAGCGTGGGCATGCGCGCCTCACCGCCAAATGTTCAGAATCATGATGTAAGAAAAATACTTTTTCTTACGGTCAGAATAAACCTACAAAGGCGCGTCACGGCCTCCTAGATTGTGTGGCCGAATCTTTGAGACTGTAATGTGCCTCCGAGTGTCTTCGCGTTTAGATGACAGAGGGCACTGGCGCCATGCTTTTTTTCCCTAACACGTCGACGCGGGCTGCTGTCGTTGTACTGTGTTTACACGTGCCTGCCTCGTGCATGAGGCAACCTATAAAAGGTGGATGACGACCGAAAGAAAGAAGGCGAGGATGGTCTTGGCGCAGGAGTCAGGCCTCGCAACGTCAACATGTGCGACTGCTGAGGTCACACGTGTGCAGGCACGGCCTTAAATATCCCAAAAATCGCCCCCCCACACCTCCGCGATAACAAAATCATAACATGTAAACATGGTTCTGAAATTTTGTCGTCTTGATATATCACGTCAAAGCGCTTCTTCCGTTACCTTCGGCACAGTACTCCGGTGTGATGCGAAACGCGTACTAAAATTTGGAAGGGGCTACTGTTCCGCGGCTCACAATGACCCTGGTTCATTAATTAAACACGCGCATACGGGGTGTATGTTTACGAGTGCTGGTATGATTGCCGACATGTAAAAACTGAACTGAAAATCATTCATAGTTCTTCCTGATGTTGATGCTGCCCTGAAAAACAATAAATTAAAATGTACGCCAACTTTCTTTTGTTGGATGCTAATTGTCCATGCTTTCTGGTGATACGAATTTAGGATGCTACGAATATTTTTGGAGGTCGCGTGAGCATCTTGTCACCAAGGTTTCACTGTATTCTGACACTGCTTATGTGCTATTGCTTGAAAGAGGTGTAGCCTACAGGTCCAAATGCCCATGCCTATGCAGCATATGATACATGCTTTCCTGAAACAGTTGAATGATGTTGTGTGTTCCTTATTTACAGGCACATACAGTAAATAGCTCTACGAGAGAGCACTTGACTCCTGCACATTTTCCGGAAGCATCCGCATATTCTTTTGCAAGTTGTTCCCACACTGTTCCTTGAACATATTTATAATGAAATATAACAGAGACGAAGCACTAGCATCTATGAAAGAGTTAAGTCGAAGTTCTGACATAGCTGAAGACAACTTGAGAACGCTTGAAAAAAAGAATCATGAATCTTTTGGCAGGAATATGGGTTACATAAATAAAATACCTCGTCATTCTGAATTTAAAAAAAAAAAAACCACCCTTGTTGCAGCGTCCGTGAATTATATACAGGGTGTCCCAGCTATCTTTAGCCAAGGCTTGAAAAATACAATATTTGAGGCAGGCGAGTGAAATCAGTTGAATATTGCTTACAGCTATCTTGCGCACTAGAGGCAATTTTTTCTTTTGTAATTAACGAATTTGTTAATTAGAATTAATTTACTATCTTGATAAATATTGACTTTACGCGAGAAATGAGAGTTCCAAAGTTCGTGGGCGCCTTCAGAAACCCTCATGGCATCATTTGCGATAAAGAAAGTTTTACGCGTACCATTTTTTCCGTGCTTGAAAGAAAGCCCGCGAAATACAAAAAAATAACACGTGACTAGCGCATTCGCGCGCCGCAACCCTGCTGCTCTCAGCCGTGGTTTGAGCGAACAAAATCAGCTGCGACCACGAACCGCCGGCTGCGTTGCAGCGGTAGGCCGATAAGTTGATGGTGGTTTCTTGGCCCGTTGCCAGCCAGTTGGCGCGCGTGACTGTGCAAGTTGTGCCGAGCGCGGGCGAAGAAACCACCGTAAACTTATCGGCCTACTGCTGCAACGCAGCGGGCGGTTCGTGGTCGCAGCTGATTTTGTTCGCTCAAACCACGGCTGAGAGCAGCAGGGTTGCGGCGCGCGAATGCGCTAGTCACGTGGTATTTTTTTGTATTTCGCGGGCTTTCTTTCAAGCACGGAAAAAAATGGTACGCGTAAAACTTTCTTTATCGCAAATGATGCCATGAGGGTTTCTGAAGACGCCCTCGAACTTTGCAACTCTCATTTCTCGCGTAAAGTCAATATTTATCAAGATAGTAAATTAGTTCTAATTAACAAATTCGTTAATTACGAAACAAAAAATTGCCTGTAGTGCGCAAGATGGCTGTAAGCAATATTCTACTGAGTTCACTCGCCTGCCTCAAATAATTCTATTTTTTAACCCTTGGCTAAAGATAGCTCGGACACCCTGTATAGTTGGCTGACGCTGACGATAACTGCATGTACCTTGTGGTTTTTTGGAGAAGTCTGTGTAAAAAGTCCGCAGTACCTATTATATGCTTACTTAAAAAATTTGGCAGATCAAATTGTCATGCGACTTCAATATGTCTGCACAAAATTACTACAACCATGACAGTTACATTACAGCGTAGGGTCATGACGTGCTACGCCTTCTCCGTGCGCGCATACTTGGCGAGCCTTTATGGTTGGTTTTGTGTGGTCGGTATATTTTTACTTGAAACTTTGGCGCTCTTTCGGAGTTCTAATATATTCTTAATTTTTATATGGCGCTGCTTTTTTTTTTTTGTTGAGGGTGTAAAACAGGCCTACATGGCTCACTTGTATTCCAGCACTTTGCATTACGCAACACTTGTTATGGATCGAATTATTTCTGAAAATTCGCTTGCAGTACCCTGTCAAGCAGTTCAAGCCTAAATAGCGGAGCACTTACAGGGGAACAAAGAGTCTGGCTGGGGGGCCCGGTGAGAAGCCACGCACTAATGGCGTCCCCTCTGAAACAGCTGAAAAAAAATTCGGCAGGTCCAGTCATTCTGGGAGTCAAAGTCATGCAAGCAGTAGGCGAGTCTATACCACAACTCTTATTGCTTTCAGTCAAGCGTTCACAGTGAGACCAGCTCCTTCGTGTATCTTCAGTAGCTATTGGTATATTGTGGACGGGCCGTAGCGAGGAATTTTTTCAGGAGGGGGGAGGGGATCACTAGCGGAAGGCCTCAACTATTTTAGGAAGGCACCCATTTTGAGGAAACTACCTATTCAGGGAGCAATAACTTGGGTGTGTGGGGGGGGGGGATACTAGGCCTCTCCCCCCCACCCCTGACTACGGATTGATCGTCGCCTCCCAAGGCACCTCGAGACCAGTAGACACCCAAAAGGTATCTATGGTAAGATGTAACGTCGGCACCCACGTTGCAGCACAGAAGTCAGTTTTATCGCAATGAACTACATATCACACGTGAGCACATCATAAGAAGCGGTTTCACCCGTATTCCTCCGAGTTGAGCAATGCTTGACCATAGCTAGCCGAGTCATGTAGTTAATGTGCAATGTTCATTACATATTTACAAAAGCCGGCAGCGAACACTGCAGCCACAGTTGAAGCTACCGCAATATGACGCTATTGCAGGGACTTTTTCGTAAGCACTTTCAAGAACAAGCGTAGCTTTGTGGTAGGATACATCACTTCCTCACAGAATGCCTGGGTTCAATTCTAGCTCTAAGCGTGATCTTCAGTCTTTCGGTCCCTGCGACTTTTCCTTCAACGACAACGCTGGCGATGCTTGCCTCGCATTTTCTGCAACACAAGCTCTACCTGGCGTTCGCGTTTCTGAGTTGAAACAAACTGTGAATCACCTGCGGCTCATACACGCATTCTTAGGGCTTTGTATATGGGTATGTGCCACACGTGACTGAAGGAAACTGTTCCATCACCTAGGCGAAGAGCGTCTCTGGCTATTGATCCGATGACCCGCTCATCGTGTTCGTAATATACTTATGTCCTCCCATGCGTATATTGGTGTGTCTCATGGAAAGGAGACGACCATGAGAGAGCCAAGACGCAGGCGGGCTATTGAGATAGATAGATAGATAGATAGATAGATAGATAGATAGATAGATAGATAGATAGATAGATAGATAGATAGATAGATAGATAGATAGATAGATAGATAGATAAAAAACAGTCAAAATGCGTGCAGTTCGCTAAGAAATGTTTCGCATGTAATAAACGTCTGTAACAAAACGTGACTACAAAATTTATTCAGAAAACGTAACTTTCGGAGTTTCTCTAGGTGTGCAAATATAGCCATGATAGTTTGCATAGGAAGTGAGAACCCTCATTGTCGATTTAGCGCTATGTGCTAACGAAATCCGTCACCACTGCCTTGGTTAATGCAGCGGCGTCAAGCAGCCGAGGAGAACGTTCGAATGGTCGACAGCGGCGCCAGTGATGGTGCAACCTTCACATCATAAATCGTGTCCTCACAAAATGAAACCGGGCGTAAACTGTCAGCGTCCTTAAAACGGTCGAAGCCTTTAAAGGAGCCGGCTTCGACGAGCTAGGGGAATAGCTGGCACTATGGAAAAATGTGCGTATTATTTCGGGAAAGACAGCCACGGGATGGACGATATACAGATTATTTTTACCACTGCGCATACATCCAGCACTGCCAAGCACGAGCCCCTTGCGCCAGTTTTACCCGAACGTTCTCATCGTCTTTATCATATTCGAGGCGTCTTCGATCAAGTGCAGTGCAGCTGATGCCGCTACGTAGCGATATTGTCCGAAAGCACTTTAATGGTCGCGGCACATTCTATAACGTTTCATCTCCCTCCTTACAAGGCATGCACCTGTGGCCTAGTTGGGAAATCATTGGATGTCGGCGCTACAGACCCAGAGTTTACAATTCTCTGCAGAGTTCTTTCAAGTGTTGCTGCCTAATTGTTTGCTTCAGAACGCCAGGTCTCTGCGGCCAACTATTGGCCCGTGTCAGCGCCACTTTTTTCTAGCCTCATACGTGGCTGCGCTCAGGCCGCATGCATTTGCTCGGATTAGGGGACGATTTTGCCAAGATCACGAGTTCCATTTCTTATACAATCAATTATTTATTGCTTACCCATTTTCTGGTTTCTCTGTGGTACTCTGCAGCCAATGAACGGCTCAGTGGATACGCAGTGTTCCCAGCAGTTCGTAACAGGCTGCTGTAGAATTTCTGTTGTTTGGAAGAGATAAGAGGTGGACATACCAGCCAAATATCATTTCAAGATTTTTTCGGTGCGTTATTCAACAAACAAGGAACACAGCGTGCATCGTAAGAGCTGAGAGAATTATTCATGGTCAAGCTGAATACAACTCGATTCTACGCACAAGGGTGAATACACCTCAGAAGAAGCAGCCGCCTCTCGTCAAATTTTCCCTCTGTTGAGCCACGACCATTATACTGGCTATTAGCCCTCTGCGACAGCTGGCTCACCCGTATTAACAGAAGTTACCAATTCAGTCACGCAATTTACCTCCTAGGTGCTTCGAGGAGCCGGCTTCATAACAACCGCGAGCGCATGAAGAAGCAGGTTAGGCGTAGCTCAGCGCCCGTCAGAAAGTGGCCTTTGACCCTGAGGTAGACCCCAGTTGCTGCGAAAGAAGCTTTTCTTCTTCTTCTTCTTCCTCTTGACCTCCGCACATGGCACACAGCCAATGGAGGGGATTAGCCGAGTATAACGTGAATGTGTTGCTATATTTTCTGCATTATGTAATTTCTAGAAGTGTTTGCCGAGCTCACAAGCGGCGGCTTGCTTGCTTCCTTCCTAGACACTTCAATTTCTGGCTCTTACCCACTACGGGTCATTGGCCATGAAACCTGCGGTTAATGTAAGGACTGATGGATGAATAAGTTTATTGAGGCAGCGGGCCGCACCCATGTCAAGAGAGAGAGGGAGATTTTTTTAATGAGATGGAGGAGGAGAAAGGGTCTCTGGAGTATATACAAATTGAGGAATGATTACTTTGCGTACCAATAAAAACAACAATCGTATAACAATACGGAAAACATTCAATCAGGGATGGGAATTACGAAGCATCAATCTTTCATTGGTTGTATGTTAACGACGAATTTCGCTTTTGTCTCAAGGAAATTCGCATACGTCTAAGCAGGCCTTACTGTTTCTATGGACCACAGAAACAGCCCCAAGGGGAAGAATATTTTTAAAGATAAGAGCAGATGTGGTGTTGACGGTCATGACTTTCGAAACTAAGGCCCATGCCAATACATTGCCGAAAAACGGACTAGTGTGAGTAGCTCGATTTAGTATGTTTAATCTACGCTAAATATTGTTGAGGAAGTGGAAGCCAGCCAAATGGGTAACAGCATGTGCATTTCAACTGGAAACTAGCGTTATTTTAACCGTACGTGAACTGCAGTACTAACGCAGAACGCGAGACTTAGATAGGTCCTTCACGCTTAAACGGCCGCAGGGAACATATTTCCCACCAAGTTTAAACGCCTGTGTCTATAATACTCCCAAGTCCTACACGCTGAGACGGTTGAGACAACTGAAGTGGTGTTGAAGAATCAAATGGACAAATTTTTGGACAAACTCCAACGCAAGCAGCTACGAGGCGCCTCAGTTTCCCTTCGAGCCACTGACACTTTTCTCTCTCATCGGGAGTTCGTCGCGCGGGTTTTCACCAGCTGCGATAATTCGAGGATGAATGTATTTGCCGCAGTGAAAAAGGTCAGTAAATGTATTCACTGAATGCCTCATGTGTAGAACCATTATCTGGTCCACTTTTAGATCCTAATTTAACGAGGAACGTAAGTTATTGACCATTGAATTGTAAATGCGGAGTGGGAATATACTTCCCTACGGGCCTTCCACGATGCCAATCCACAGGATGCTATTTTCTCTTTCTCTAACAGAAAGCGCACTCGACTGTTGAAGAAGCACTAGATTTGCATTTTTCTTTACTTGATGATGTAAACAACTTTTGCGACAGAGAGGAAGATGATGACAAGGATGAGCCATTACGCATAATTCCTCGATCGAATGGTGATGCAATACACATTGAACACACGACTGCAAAGCAAGGCGTTGGCAGCTGGCACAATTTTTGAAGGGATACTTTTGAAAATAAAAGGCAGCAACGCACATGCCCTGAAGGCTTTCCAAGGTGACCGAAAAAACTTTAGGTGTACCTGACCAAGTGCCGCTTTCACCTGTACCAGATTTTCCTAAAGGCCATGGACCTTCAAACGTTGGTGACGCCGTTTAAGTGAACAAAATGACAAGAGGTCAAAGACTGTTCGCTCTATGCCATGTTCACGTTCATGCCGTACCATGCTTTTAAAAAATTCCCCCATTGGTGCGGTTCTGCCAAAGGCCCATAGGGAAGTATATTCCCACCATAATAATTTTAATGAGGCGTTGTATAACAACTTTTGACGTTGCATTGTGTTCTTTCGATAATAAATAGCGTTTTCAAAGAATCTTGCATCAGTATTTACATAGATACCCTCCTCTCCTTAGAAATGCAGTGAAAAAAAAAAAACTTTCACGCTTCACACACACAAGCGTCCTGTATACAGGCGTCACAACACATGTAATATCGCAGTAATATAGCGTGGTACAAACGCACACTGCCATCGGGCGTCACAACCTGTGATTATCATAACTACTTCGTAGTTTAAAGCCGGCCACCCATTACAAAAGGCACAGACGTTACTGCGCGTATTCCCTTAAGACCATGTTGTGGGGGCATATCAAGTTCGAAAACATTTCCCGCTCATACTTTCTCGTGGTTTAAAGCATGCTGCCCATTACATAGTATGCACTAAGGGATTGATGTACGTACTACGGACAGGATATCGCTATCGTGTTCAACTCTAAAAGGCGAAGCTTAAGGGTCCCCCCAGTTTTTAATTGTCGTAATCTAATCATTTTAAGAAAAATCCTGCTAGACTCGTGAAGACTCATTTTTTCACGAGCGTAAGACGCTGTGGTATACACAAAATAAATTGGGGGGCCACGAGAGCACACCGACGTAGAAGGTTAGACAGACAGACCGACAGACAGGCAGACAGACAGACAGACACACACACAAACACACGCACACATATATATATATATATATATATATATATATATATATATATATATATATATATATATATATAGATTCCATCTAATTTTCTGACGAGCGATACTCGCAGTCACCTAGTGGGTATGTGCCACGGAACTATGAGAGGTCCTAGAACTCCACAGTGGTGCCCAAAAAATTAAGTCCGCTAGCTGAAGCGTATGAGCCACTGGGATAGAAAGAAAGACAGAAATAAACATTAGGACAATCATCGTCATCATGATTCACAAGATTAACAGAAGTAGAGATTGAAATAGATAAAAGAAAACCAGAAATAGATGAAGAAAGGGAGCCAGAAGAGAGAGGAAAAGAGAAAAAATGTGAGAGTGGCCTTGTGGAACAGATTTGGTTGAAAGAGCAAGAAGAAATTATGTGTGACCTATTTTGTAGCGATGCAGACCATGCCTAGCAATGCGATTCCACCACAACAACTCTTTAACCACCATTCCCGACGTTAAATCAGTGAAGCTGCGTAAAAAAAATGTTTCGTATTCGCGGGACAAAAGCGATCTGCCGGAAAGCGCATAACGTCTATTTCAGGAATCGCCCTTTTTAGCAATAATTTGTCTTCCACAATATAGAATTCTTAAACCTCCTTTTTTTCCATGATCGTGTGATAGTGTTTTTGTTGGGCCGTCCCTAAGAAGCTCACGAACGCTGGTGAGAACATAAAAGACACCGAGCCCATTGAGTCCGAAAAGGACGTTCCGGGGAAGGCCGCTACCAATAATAAAACTAAATGCTTACGTCATGAAGGAGCACTGATTATTGGGCTAGTTGGTTTTCCATCTCGATCACTCAAGCTCACGCAAACAGGGACAAAGGGAGGTGACGACAACACAAGCGTTTACTTCCAACTGAACGTTTATTTTCGAAAATGCATAATATGAACTGTTTTGCTCATGACGTCACAAAATCGTGATGCTGATACTACGTAAACGTGCTGAGAAACTGGGTTTCTTTGGACGACAAGATAACGGAAGGTGCGCTTACGCATGACTGACCAGCCTTTGCAATCAAATCTGCCTTATTATCTCCCTGACATCCTGGCTTCTGTTTCTAGCTACCTTCCCTACACAAATCATACAACGGTTTACAAGGCCTTCCATTTTTCAACCCACACTCATGACAGTGCGCCGAAAGATTGCCGTCACGGTAGTTCCCCACCTTCCTCTTATGTTCTATGAGTCATTGGTTCAGACACCTACCAGTCTGGCCGATGTAGCTGAAGCCGCATGATAACGGGACCTCGCATACCACTTCCGATACACAGGGCACAAATGGGTCCCGATGCTTGATAGTACATGGCTCCTTCGTTTTCTTAAACGTGTTTGTCATTTGGCAAAGCCTTTCCAGCTTCTCGGGAGCAGAAAGCACCACCCTGACTTTGTTTCGGTTGCCAATCTTCTTCAGGCGGTGAGATGTATTATGCATGTACGAAATGACGACGGTGCGAATTCTATTTCCTTCTTGAGACTGGTTTCTGTTTCTTGATTGTTTCTTCAACTTCCCCTCAGCTACAGATACAAGAACACCGTCTGGGTATCCTGCTGACTTCAGTCGTTCAACTTGCTTTTCGAAACTGGTTGCCAAAGAATGAACACATGATTTCTTTAGGGCATTGTCTAAGCACTGTCCAGCAATTGCTCTTTTGACAAGTTTCGAATGGGATGAATGATACGGCAACAGCGGTTTACATGCGCGTGGATGATATTCCCAGCACACATGTTTCTCAGTGAGCGTGAGTTTCAAATCGAGAAACTGTAAAACACCACCTTTTGGAACTTCATGCGTCAATTCCAAAGGATTACAACATTCACTAAAAATGCTGAGTAGCCGGTTAACAGTGTCTGGAAAAGCATGATCACACTCTTCCATTAAAATAAAAAAAAATCATCCACGTATCGGAACACGTTTACATGCCTAAAAACTTTGAGGCGCTGAACAATCAGTCTGTCGCAGTGAGCTAAAAACACGTCACTGAGCACAGGAGCTATACACGAGCCAATACAAACTCTGTTTTTTTTAATAAAGGCTTGATCATTCCATTCAATATATGTAGACTGAAGATAAAAACTTAGCAGTTCCAGAAAACCGGCTGTAGACATACCTGTAGCATTCTGAAACGCTACAGATTCGTAACTATCTATGCACTCTTCCACACAACCGAGGAGCATATCTTGTGGCAACGAATAATACAAATCCTTGATGTCCAGTGAGCAAGCCATGAAAGCTTTGTCAAAATTCGTTTCCAGAAATCCTATCACGTTTTCTGAATTTGGGATCTGGAAGGGGTCATCAATTTTTAGAAGGTTTAACTTCCTTTGTAAGAACAGGGCAACAGATTTTTGCCACGTCCCGTTCTCCGATACGATCACCCTTAAAGGGCATTCCACTTTGTGGGTTTTTTCAGTGAACATGGCCTTCAAGAGGGAAGCGTTACTATTCCCAATGCTTGCCGCCAACCCGCTCAGGTTAAGTTTCTTGCAAAGGGCTTTTCCTGCCGATTGCCGTCACCTCCCTTTGTCCCTGTTTGCGTGCGCTTGAGTGATCGAGATACGTCATGAAGGAGCATTGCCCAATGCAAAAGAGAGGAAGAATGAAACGGAGAAAAAGAAACAAAAAAATGTCCCTCGTGCACTCACGTAAGACGACTGGGCGGTGAAAGACATCCTGTTATTTTTCTTACCAATCTATGTATTCAACACACCCCGCCCCATCCGAGGTATTTCGGTACCTAACGTGGTTTTCTTACAGCTTCAGCGATCGTTCGTTATGCCCCACCTGCGTGATGACCCCATTTTTGACTAAGCGAAAACGTCAGGTGACGTGACCGCATGATGTCAGGTTACATGACGTCAGAACGAAGTCGTAGATTTTGGCGATTTATGGCGTCATATGACGACGTTATCACGTTATGACTTGTACATTGCTCCTATCAAAGCCGCCATACGCCTACGGTCAGCTTGCGTGTGTGATGAGGCATCTAAGACTCTAGCCTTAAAACAGAACGGCAGGCAAGCACACGCCAAGCTTTGCTTGTGCCCACATATGGGTAGCACTACCGAGCTTGCTTGTTTGTTTGTTTGCTTGCAGAACACATTCAATGAATCTTTAATTGAGATGTTTTATTCTCGACATGTTTAATTGACTAAAAGGCGGCTCAGTCTCGGCACGGTACATATGAGTAGCCTTTCAGAGCGTTACAAAACTGTCTGATAACGTCAAACAGACGATTGCCGCATTGGTGGCCGATGCCCACATTGTGCACGTTGTAGAGGAGCCACGCCGTACGTGCACGCAATCCTCCGAAGGTCTGTGTCGCGTAGGCGAACTGCGAGTGACGAAATGTGATAATTTGTGTTAGTCGGCCATCTTGAGTGATGTAATGTGTAAGTGCGGCAGAGGGTGGCGGTGAAAGAAGCAGGTACACATACAATGCACACATTTCAACTACCTGTTTTGCTGTTCGTATGAACGAAAATTGCACCATCTCCCGCTAAAGGGAACCATGTGTAGATGTGAAGCAGCGGGCGCTAACGCTTACACTGGCGGCGGTGTTGACGCTGGCGCTCATCGCAGCGTTGCGCAGGAGAGAAAACTGGGGAGGCGCAAAGCACGCAGTGATGGAGCGGTGTTTCCTACTGGAGCATGCCAATCGCTTCTAATGGGCAATGAGAGACAGAAGACTCCGACTGGACACAGAGACCCGCAGTCCGCTTTTAGTTAACGCGCACGTTGCGAATTTTTATTGTTCAACAACGCACAGGAGAAATCTCCCACCGGCACCACCTTGCAGGTCAAGATCCACTGCCATATATATGGGGTGGCCAGTGAACGGTTGTGCAGCGCGAGCAGTCGGTTTTTTCAACCAAGAAACTCGCTAGCAGACGCTGCCTGCGTCGGCGTCGCAAGGCGAGAGAGGGGGGAGCATAGGAAAGGAGAGAGAGGGGAAGCATAGGAAAGGAGAGAGAGGGGGGACGCGCATGCGCAGTGGGAGTGTGGACGCCGCGGGCAGGGATGCCTAGAGGAGAGAGGGGCGAGCGTAGGAGGGGGGAGAGGAGGGGAGGTGCATGCGCAGTTAGGGTGTGGTTGCCGCAGGGAGGGATGCCTGAGAGAGAGGGGGGAGAGGAGGTTTTATATTTTTATTTTTTTTGTAAGGGTATGCGCATGCGCAGTAAGGGAGGCCACGCGGCACACCAGCACCACCACCACCACCACCACCGGATTAAGCTTCGCCATAAGATGCTTCAGATCTAATAAATGTGCACCGATCGAGCGGAATCAATTATTGCAAAATGGACACTGAGTTCAGCAAATGCAGACGCGAACACGTCTCACAAGGCTTGATCAAAACACGCCCTAAAGCAGTTGAGCAGGACTTGTTGCTGCAAGCTAGTCGGTTACCAGATAAAGTATACCAGTGGACAGCTGCCACCGCAAATGAAATTATAAGGCATCGGGCGCGTTAACTATAGGTTGTAGGCTTGGTCGTTGTCAGCGGCAAGTTGTCTTTTTATCCACTTTACTTCACATTCATCTCATAATTACTGGGATATGTTTATTTTAGTAAGATTAACGTCCCCTATCGCTTCCTTGGATTCATTATGTGCGTTATGAAAATTTTGCGCACACAACATGAAGACTCAATGAAAAGTTCACAAGGACCAGCGCACACTATCAATTGACCATTATTCAATAAGAAAACACACACCCTCACACACACACACACACATGTATATATATATATATATATATATATATATATATATATATATATATATATATATATATATATATATATATATATATATATATATACAGGGTGTCCCAGCTATCACGCAGCGCGATTTAAAAAAAGAGGAACGGCGTTACGCGAAGCAGACCTACAATATATATATATATATATATATTATATATATATATATGTAATATACATATATATATATACATACATATATATATATGTATGTATGTGTGTGTGTGTGTGTTTTATTATTGAATAATGGTCAATTGATAGTGTGCGCTGGTCCTTGTGAACTTTTCATTGAGCTCGCTCTGGCTCGCTCATTAATACAGCGCCCGGTCTGTCCGATGTACGAGTTGCCGTACATCGGACAGACCGGGCACTGTATTAATGAACGAGCCAGGGAGCATGAACTAAATCTAATGAAGGATGGCTTGGCGCATTTGCCTATACACAGCAAAACTTGCAAGTGCCAACCATGTTTTAAAGAGATCAAGATTCTAGGCAGAAGCAAGTATCAAACTGCGCGTGATCTGATGGAAGCCCATTACATAAAAAAAGAAAGGCGAAAGGTGTATCAGCGATACGTCGGTGACGTTGTACGTATCGGAAAAGAGATTGTTCGATAGCTGGATAGCCTAAGGTTTTGTTGAGACTGCGCATGCGTGTTTGTTGTATATTTATTTCTGGGTTTGCGCTCAGTCTAATTCAGTTGGTAGTGCCGCCCGTCCTGTCCTTGTATGTTTCTTAATGTCATTAAGCAAGTAGCAACTAGACAAACAAACAGTCTTCTTAGAACTTTTCGTTGTGTCTTCGTGTTGTGTGCGCAAAATTTTCATAATGCAGCCAAAGCAACTAGCCCGCATTTCCGTTTTATTGCAATTCATTGTCTGTAGATTTTCATTAGGGTTGTATAATAAAAAAACGTCACCAATGAATTATCTCCCTTTGCGCTTTCAAAGCGAAGTCGATCACACGTCATTAGATACGCGCAACACAATTTGGAGAGTGTCCGCCACGGTGGATCAGTGGCTAAAGTGCTGTGCTGCTGACCCGAAGGTCACGGGTTCGATCGCGGCTGCGGCGGTCGAATTTCGGCGGAGGCGTAATGGTAGAGGCCCGTGTGCTGTGCGGTGCTAGTGCACATTAACGAACACCTGATTGTTAAAATTTTCCGGAGCCCTCCACTACGGCGTCTCTCATAATAATATCGTGCCTTTCGGCCGTAAACCCCAAGATATTATATTACAGCTGGGAGAAGCCATCTGTTCTATATTTTGTTTTCTCCTATACAATGCTTAACTAAGTTGGAACATCAGGGTCCTACAAAAAGGCGAGAGAGACCCCTCGCAGCTACTGACCTTTAGAGCCAATGTATATTTCAGCTCGCCGATTGTAAGGACTTTCGACGAATTAGATATAATCCCGTACGTGAACATAGGAGGGCCCAGGTATTCCGCGGTGCTGCCATTGACAATCGTTGGCTCACAAAGCTGCAAGAAAGCGACATAAAAAATCAGACGCAGCTCCCCCACTATAAAACCTGACAAAGTGCGTAGCATGGTCACGCAGCGATTCCAGTTCGTAGATTTCGCACTTGCCCGTTTAGCAAAGCATCCATGGCATTAATGTTTGAAGTGAGGGTTGCCGTTGAGTCGCTTTGAAAAGGAGCCAGAACTCAGACGAAAAGTAGGCAATGTAGCCATGTCATTTGATTTTATGCCCAGATTCGTAGCCAAATAGGACAGAAACGGTACATGTGTAGAGATTTTGTTATTAATTGATAAATAATATTTGAAATAAGTAGATCCATATATATCCACTCTTGCTTGGTCTAGGAGCCACAGGTAAGTCGCATGCAAATTAATCATTCTAAATAAATTCATTGCACCTGCATATAATTTTAAGTACGATAGCGTTCTCGCGAGCAGCTGAGTAATTTGGGAACACACTACCCCAGAAGTCAGTAGGAATATGAAACTCTGAAGCAGTTTTCCCTTCAAACAGCAGGTTTAATTTGACCAGCTGAGTTGGCATAATGCCTGTTGAACTTCAGATAGTGACACCTTGTTGGATATCGACAGCCCAGCTTCATTTTGTTGCGGATCTGTGTTTTTGTTTATCAACTTCACACGAGAAAATGCGCTGCGAATGAAAAGTTTCAACTTGCGCGTAGCACCAACATAGTTGGCGGGCAGCGTTAGCAGGGTGCCAGCCATGCGTTTGCCAGCATGCACGCAACTTCGTGACTACATCGTCGCAGTATCGCCGCACGTTGCGTTGGGGTGCCTGGATGCTCACCGCCTTGCTGATGAAGGGAGGACGCGCGCGCGCTTCGGCTGGCACAATAGAAAAGCTTCGAAACAGTGTATTTGATGCGCAAATAATAAGAAATTGGCTTCTTAATGAATTCAGATAGTAGTTCAAAGTAGGCAAAAAGTTGCCATACAGCCAAGCTGAAATTTTCGTTGTCAGACGGGGTCGTAAAGTAGCCAATTTGGCGCAAAGTAGCCACCAACGGGAACTCTGTTTGAATTAAGCATGCAGTGTTTCCCCGGAACGGCTAGAATCTTGCTAGGGAGATTCGGAAATTTAGTGTGCAACATGTGCACTATTTTGATGCGCTTCACTGACTTCCTCCTTATTACGGCAGTTGATATACGTGTCGTCTGCAGCGAGTTCCGTTAGATTGTTTTCCCCTTCAGGTGTCGTGACATAGTGCCGGCGAAGTGCATGTGGGAGGAGCGATCGTGCTTTTCGCGCGAAGGTGGCGCCATCATTTTTGCGGCACGGGAATCAGGTGAATGTCTCTGAGGCGCGTTTAGCAATTTTTAGATGCGAAGCATCTTATGCTCGGGGCTATGTCCGTCCCTCCCGCGTCCCTCCCGCGTCCGTCCCGCGTCCGTCCCGCGTCCCGTCTCCCGCGTCCGGCCACTTTCATGAAGTAGGCAAGGACCCACTATGCGAACCAGAACACAATATACAATACACAATGTAGTACAATATAAGGCCGTCAACCACCACTACAGTCACCAGACTCATGGCCGAGAGCACAGAGAGGCAGGTGGTGCGTGTCGCCCAGGTTGACTCCATTCCTTGATCTTTCTTGCATGTGTTTGGGGGGGGGACTTAGTCCATCCCTCCTTCCCGCGTCCCACACCACGACAGCGCATGCGCGTCTCCTCCCCCCTCTCTCTCCTCTCCTACGCGCATCCCCTTTCTCTCCTCTAGGAATACTCTACTCCACGGAGCGGCGCCCGCGTCCTACACCCCCCACAGCGCATGCACGTCCCCTCTCTCTCCTCTCCTAAGCTCACCCCTTTCTCTCCCCTAGGAATCCTCTGCTCTACGGAGCGTCCCACATCCCGGCAGCGGATGCGCGTCCCCTCTCCTACGCTCACCCCCTTTCTCTACTCTAGGAATAGTCCACGGAGCGGCGCCCGCGTCCCACAGCGCGTCCTCTCTCCTACGCTCAGCCCCCTTTCTCTGCTGTAGGAATCCTCTACTCTACGGAGCGGCGCCCGCGTCCGACATCCCCACAGCGCATGCGCGTACTCTCCCGCTCTCTCCTACGCTCACCCGCTTTCTCTACTCTAGGAATCCTCTACTCTACGGAGCGGCTCCCACGTCCCACAGCGCATGCGTGTCCCCTCGTTCTCTCATCTAGGAATCCTCTACGGAGCGGCGCGCGACAGGTGGTGCGACAGCTGCATACTCCGATGGGGCCACAATAAAAATGACGGAGTGCGCCTCATTCTCTCTCCTGTGCAGCGCCGCGATGAGCGCCCGGGCCGCTGCCGCGAAACGAGAGCGGCGACGTTTCCATCTCCCCGCTGCTTCGCATCCACACATGGTTCCCTTTAGCGGGAGATGGGGAAGTTTTTTGAATTTATATTTGTGATTATTTCTATGTTGTGTTTGTTCATTATATTACTATAGACCTTGTTCGTTAACTTTAACTCACTTTCGAGCATCGGCAGCCTTATTATGGCCTCGATTGAGCGCTTTACTGTGAGGGTGGTCACGCCACATGAGATGCAAGGATGGACAACAAGCTGCGCTCTTACAGTGCTCGGCACATAAGAAGCTTGGAAAATACCGCATTCATCAAATTGAGTAGAAGAAATAATATAAGAAAACTGAATCTAAATTTTCCAGTGCCATAGAAACCGCAAAAAGGAGACCTAGGTGAAGAACGCGTAGAATGAGGCTACTGAATGTCCTTTCATAAAGTCTGGACCGCTATATTAAACGGAAAACCACTTGTTTCAACTTTATAATAGTGTTACATATTGTGAACGTGAACAGCCAAGTGGTTAAACACGGAGTTCTAAGTGAGAAAGAATCCCTCCAACAGAACTATTTAAAGTATATTTTATAAACTGTGGATGTTCACTGTTTTTTTTTTGTATTCGTGCGGGGCAGACTTTTTTGAAGTAGGACTAATATCGACAGCCTTGGTCTTCTTATTTTCTTGCATCTGATTTTTATTGTCCTCAGTATATTAACACAATAAAATCATCTTCAACTACAGCTTAACCCTTTGAAGCCCGAAATTTTGTTTCTGTGCACAACACCAAGAAAACTCTAGTGCACACAAGGAGAGGAAAAAATATGCGAATTACGTTGTCAGAAAGAAAAAACCGGCAGATCCCACGCACTGTGGCAATCGATATGATGCGAAGCAGCCAGCAGGGAGTAAATCATGCTGTACATAATATGCATGTCATTATTTACATGTTAGGACCTGTCATTTGTGTTCTTTATACAGTCACGTACGGCAATACAAATTTTGGCGTATATCAAGCTAGCGAAGTGGACGCAAGCGCACCATGAGCGTGGCACGTAAATGGCATTGTAGATGACATGCATGCCAAGATTTTCGTGTTACCACCTGCCACTTATGTTCGCCTAATTTCTTACCTCGAATCGCACCGAGACGCGAGACCAATCTGCCATCGTTTCGCATGCGTTCGTATTCTCGCGCTCTGCGCATCATGCAGACGCCATCCGCGTTCCAGCGTTTAAATTGACAGACACTTTGTCAATTCCAAAGTGTCTTCCTCGAACGCCTGTACCCACTGAGACGGGGTCGGTAAGAATGGAACGTGGTGCGCGCGTCTCCTTCCTTGCATGATTAGAAACGCTGGGACCAGCGACGCTACGTATAAGCAAAGCGCGAGCGCTGTAGAGTCCAACGCGACCGGCGTCCGTTTGCGCGCCCCGGCGCCCACTTGGCACCGTGCCAGGGCACGGCTGGTGGGACGGACGGGCGACCAGACGGGCGGACGTGAGCATGAGACATTAAAGGCCTTCGCCTTAAAGTTTCGTGTATATCAAGCTGGCGAAACGGCCACGAGAGTGTCATGAGCGTG
Organism: Rhipicephalus appendiculatus; assembly: GCA_030522465.1. Taxonomy (NCBI): domain Eukaryota; kingdom Metazoa; phylum Arthropoda; class Arachnida; order Ixodida; family Ixodidae; genus Rhipicephalus; species Rhipicephalus appendiculatus. The sequence goes on from JALIZH010014567.1 coordinate 28,968, forward strand.
GCATGCAAGTCATGTCACTCATGACATCTCATGATTTCCATATGACCACTTGGCATTTATGTTCGTCATACAGTCACGTGACGCAATACCAAATTTGGTGTATATCAAGCTAGCGAAACGGCCACGAGAGTGTCATGAGCGTGGCATGCAAGTCATGTCACTCATGACATGTCATGATTTCCATATGACCACTTGGCATTTATGTTCGTCATACAGTCACGTGACGCAATACCAAATTTGGTGTATATCAAGCTGGCGAAACGGCCACGAGAGTGTCATGAGCGTGGCATGCAAGTCATGTCACTCATGACATGTCATGATTTCCATATGACCACTTGGCATTTATGTTCGTCATACAGTCACGTGACGCAATACCAAATTTGGTGTATATCAAGCTAGCGAAACGGCCACGGTAGTGCCATGAGCGTAGCATGCAAGTCATGTTTCACATGACATGTCATGGTTTCCATATTACCACTTGTCATTTATGCTCGCCATACAGTCACGTCCCTCAATACCAAATTTGGTGTATATTATGCTAGCGAAACGGCCCCGAGAGCGTCATGAGCGTGGCATGCAAGTCATGTTGCACGTGACATGTCATGATTTCCATATTACCACTTGGGATTTATGACCGTCATAAAGTCACGTCACGCAATACCAAATTTGGTGTGTATCAAGCTAGCGAAACGGCCGTCAGCGCGCCATGAGCTTGGCATGTAAATCATGTTGTACATGACATGCAGGTCATGATTTTCATATTACCACTTGTCATTTATGTTGGTCATGCAGAAATGTCGCATCGTACCAATTTTTGGATATATCAAATTATGGAAACGGCCTCAGGAGCACTATGGCCATGGCGTGTAAATCATACTTTTCATGACAAGTTAGTCATGATTTTCATGATATGACCAGTGATTCATGTTAGTCATACAGTCATGTTACGCCATACCAAATTTGGTATAAATCCCATGAACGATATGGCCAGGAGAGCCCAAAGTCGTAGGCGGCTAGATAGATAGATAGATAGATAGATACGCTCAAAGTCGCCGAAGTTCGCTAAGAAATGCTTCGCATTTAATATGATAATTTATTGGCAAGTAATGAGTTGTTGCTCCTGAGCAACATAGGACACCTGTGGCACTAATTCAAATGAAATGCTCTGAAAGAGTTGCGACCTGGGATCGGGTACAGATGCATGTTTAACTTAGCGCATTACAAAAATGTATACCCGAACTTGCAGAACTTGCATCGGTTCTTCTTTTGACAGTATGGGGCTAGTGATTCTGTGTGTCTGTGGCTCTGTGTACTCTTTGTCTCACCTCGTATCTTTTTCTATTTCTTTCCCCTATTTGTCTTTCTCTTTCTCGCTATCTCTTTTTGTCTGCCTGTATTCGTTCTCTCGCCCATCAGAACTATTACACGGACTGACGCAGCCTTCAACCCAACACGTACTTTCATCGATTCCGCTTAAGCGCTATCTATACATACACGACCCGGACTTGTCTTTCGTGTAACGAACACAGAGCGACACTCACTCGCATAAGACACAAAAGCACTGACAACCGAGACAAAGCAGTCAAATCACGGCTCACAACAGAAACAATCACAGCGTGGTCTTGGGAGGCAGGAATCTCTGAACTGGATTCAAGAAGCCAACCAGCAACCCTAGACCAATCCCGGCTAAATTCCCTAGATTTTTTAAATGCGAAGCATTTCTTAGCGAACTTCGGCAACTTTGAGCGTATCTAGCTATCTGTCTATCTAGCCGCCTACCACTTTGTGCTCTCCTGGCCGTATCGTTAATGGGATTTATACCAAAATTTGGTATGGTATAGCATGACTGTATGACGAACATGAATGGCTGGTGATATCATGAAATCATGACCAACTTGTCAAGAAAAGTATGATTTACACGCCATGGCCGTAGTGCTCCTGAGGCCGTTTTCTTAACTTGATATATCCAAAACTTGGTAAGATGAGACATTTTTGCATGACCAACATAAATGACAGGTGGTAATATGCAAATATTGACGTGCATGTCATGTACAACATGATTTACATGCCACGCTCATGGTGCGCTGACGGCCGTTTCGCTAGCTGGATATACACCAAATTTGGTATTGCGTGACGTGACTGTATGAGGAACATATATGCCAAGTGGTCATAAAGAAATCATGACTTGTCATGTGTGACATGACTTGTATGCCACGCTCATGGCGCGCTCACGGCCGTTTCGGTAGCTTCGTACACACCAACTTTGGGATTGAGTGACGTGACTGTATGAAGAACATAAATGACAAGTGATAATATGGAAGTCATGACTTGTCATGTGCGACATGACTTGCATGCCACACTCATGGCGCGCTCACGGCCGTTTCGTCAGCTTGATATTGTCACGTGGTCGTGACGTCGACGAAGGCAACAGTGGGCGAGTCAAAGAAGAAACTCTTTATTTTGGCCGAACTTGTGGCCGGGAAACTGAAGGTCAGACTACAGCAATACACGCTGGTACTGAGAGCGGCGAACAGAGCGTCGGCCGTCGATAATCTGATCATAGCTGGAACGCACCGGCTTTTATACATCACGCGTCGAACATTCTGGCCTTATCACTGGTCGTCGCGCAAGCTCTGGAATAAGCTAGAGTGTTTGCGTCTTGCGCGCAATCTTAACACAACGATCTACAATAATCGTGAAGCTTCTCGAACAATCAGCCGCGGTTTGCGCTGAGCATGCGGACAGTCTTTGTGGGCGAAAACCGAGTACAACAAAAATGAAAATAAGAAACGCGCGTGGAAATGCCCCCCTCTGAAAAAGCATCGTCCCGATGCTTAAAAAAGAACACGGGGGGAAAAATACATGCAACAAGAAATCACAACAATAAAGAAAGAAAGTACAATAATAAAGCAATAAGTCCAGTCGTCAGGTTCGCTAACGTGCGCAATACGGCTTGAGGCGCACGACATGGACGACTTCAGGTCGCGCACGGCGATGTTGAGAGTTCGTGATGCCGTCCGGGACGACCTCGTAGTCCAGAGTACCGAGAAGTCGAAGCACTTTGTATGGCCCGAAGTAACGCCGAAGAAGTTTTTCACTGAGTCCACGTCGGCGTATCGGCGTCCACACCCAGACGCGGTCTCCGGGCTGGTATTCCACGAAGCGTCGTCGAAGATTGTAGCGGCGGCTGTCAGTCGTCTGTTGATTCTTGATGCGCAGCCGGGCGAGCTGTCGGGCTTCTTCAGCGCGCTGAAGGTAGCCGGTGACGTCGAGGTTTCCTTCGTCAGCGACGTTGGGCAGCATGGCGTCGAGCGTCGTTGCCGGGTTCCTTCCGTAGACCAACTTGTATGGCGTCATCTGTGTCGTCTCCTGCACGGCCGTGATGTAGGCGAAGGTCACGTACGGGAGGATTGCATCCCACGTCTTGTGCTCGACGTCGACGTACATGGCCAGCATGTCCGCGATGGTCTTGTTTAGACGCTCGGTGAGACCATTGGTCTGTGGGTGGTAGGCGGTGGTCCGGCGGTGGCTTGTGTGGCTGTACCTCAAGATCGCCTGAGTTAACTCCGCTGTAAATGCCGTACCTCTGTCGGTAATGAGGACCTCCGGGGCGCCATGACGCAGGACGATGCTCTCGACGAAGAACTTTGCTACCTCGGCGGCGCTGCCTCTGGGCAAGGCCCTTGTTTCGGCGTAGCGGGTGAGGTAGTCTGTAGCCACGACGATCCACTTGTTTCCGTCAGCCGACGTCGGGAACGGCCCCAGCAAATCCATGCCGATTTGCTGGAACGGCCGGCGAGGTGGCTCGATGGGCTGCAGAAGTCCCGCTGGCCTTGTCGGCGGTGTCTTACGTCGCTGGCAGTCCCGGCATGTCCTCACGTAACGAGCGACGTCGGCGGTAAGGCGCGGCCAGTAGTACTTTTCTTGTGTTCTTGCAAGCGTGCGGGAAAAGCCGAGGTGGCCAGCCGTTGGGTCGTCGTGTAGGGCCTGCAGAATTTCTGTTCGCAGATCCGAAGGTACAACGATAAGGTAGCTGGCTCGTGCTGGGGAGAAGTTCTTCTTTACGAGGACGCAGTTTTTCAAAGAAAATGACGTCAATCCTCGCCTGAATACTTTTGGGACGACGGTGGTCCTGCCCTCTAGGTATTCCATTAGGCCTCTCAGTTCCGGATCTTCTCGCTGTCGATCGGCGAAGTCGTCGGCACTTATGGTTCCCAAAAAGTAGTCATCATCCTGGTCGTCCTGCGGCGGTGGGTCGACGGGGGCACGAGACAGACAGTCGGCGTCGGAGTGTTCCCTTCCGGACTTGTACACGACGGTAATGTCGAATTCTTGAAGTCTTAGGCTCCACCGTGCGAGACGACCTGAAGGGTCCTTCAAGTTAGCTAGCCAACACAGGGCGTGGTGGTCGCTCACAACTTTGAAAGGTCTGCCGTAGAGGTAGGGGCGAAATTTTGACGTAGCCCAGATGATGGCAAGACACTCCTTTTCTGTTGTGGAATAGTTGGCTTCTGCCTTGGATAGAGACCGGCTAGCATAACTGATAACCCTTTCAAGTCCGTCAGTCCTCTGCACTAGGACGGCTCCGAGCCCCACACTGCTTGCGTCGGTGTGGATTTCCGTGTCGGCGTATTCTTCGAAGTGCGCAAGTATCGGCGGCGTCTGCAGGCGTCGTTTGAGTTCTTGAAATGCTTCTATTTGTGCCGTTTCCCACTTAAAGTCCACGTCAGTTTTAGTGAGATGGGTTAGCGGCTCGGCGATACGTGAAAAGTCCTTGACGAAGCGTCTGTAGTAGGCGCACAAGCCGAGAAATCGGCGCATGGCTTTCTTGTCGGTGGGTGGCGGGAACGTGGCGATGGCAGCTGTTTTCTGCGGGTCTGGGGGGCACTCCAGTCTTGCTGATCACGTGACCCAAAAACAGAAGCTCCTTGTACGCGAAGCGGCACTTTTCTGGTTTCAGGGTGAGCCCGGAGTTCTTGATTGCTTGAAGTACGGATTGGAGGCGATGGAGGTGTTCGTCGAAGTTCGAGGAAAACACAACGACGTCGTCCAAGTAAACAAGGCAAGTTTGCCACTTCAAGCCAGCCAATACTGTATCCATGACACGTTGGAAAGTTGCAGGTGCCGAGCAAAGGCCAAAGGGCATGACCTTGAACTCGAAGAGGCCGTCTGGTGTTATAAAGGCAGTTTTCTCTCGGTCTCTCTCGTCGACTTCGATTTGCCAATAGCCGGTTTTGAGATCCATCGACGAAAAATACTTCGCGTTGTGGAGTCGGTCCAGGGCGTCGTCTATCCGTGGCAGAGGATACACGTCCTTCTTCGTGATTTTGTTCAGGCGGCGATAGTCGACGCAGAAGCGTAGGGTTCCGTCCTTCTTCTTCACTAAAACCACGGGTGACGCCCACGGACTCTTGGACGGCTGAATGATGTCGTCGGGTAGCATTTCGTCGACTTGTTTTTTCACGGCCTCACGTTCGCGCGTTGAAACTCGGTACGGGCTCCGTCGAACTGGTGGGGCACTTTCTTCTGTTATGATGCGATGTTTCGCAATTGGGGTCTGTCGAATTCTTGACGACGCCGAGAAGCAGTCCTTGAATTGCATGAGTAGGGCTTTGAGCTGGTCTTGCTTGGCCTTTGGAAGGCTCGGGTTGACGTCGCAATCGGGTTGGGGACGTCGATTCGTCGAAGCAGGTTCGGCAGCATCGAAGAGTGCGAAAGTATTGCTGGCGGCCACGCATTCGTCGATGTAGGCGACCGTCGTACCAATGTTGAGGTGCCTGTATTCGTGGCTGAAGTTTGTCAGCACTACCGTTGCTTTACCGTCACGCAGCTCGGCTATGCCTCTTGCGACGCAAATTTGACGGTTCAGGAGTAGGTGCTGATCGCCCTCGATGACTCCTTCAACGTTCGCGGGTTTTTCGGTGCCGACGGAAATAATGACGCTGGAGAGCGGCGGTACGGTCACTTGCTCTTCGATCACATTCAATGCACGGTTCCCCGGCGCCGCGTGGGGCAGGATCGCTTTTTCTGAGGTTAGTGTTATCGACTCAGACCTCAGGTCGATGACAGCGCCGTGGTCGCTCAGGAAGTCCATTCCAAGTATCACATCCCTGGAGCAGTGTTGCAGGATTACAAAGCTCGCTGGATAAGTCCGGTTACTGATGGTGACTCTCGCCGTGCAGACTCCAATCGGCGTTATCAGGTGGCCTCCAGCTGTCCGGATTTCGGGTCCACTCCAAGCGGTCTTTACTTTCTTCAGCTTGGCGGCGAATGGCCCACTGACGACGGAATAGTCGGCCCCAGTGTCGACGAGAGCGGTGACGCTGTGGCCGTCGATGAGAACGTCGAGGTCGCTAGTCCGTCGCCTTGCGTTACGGTTAGGTCGCGGCGTCGGATCACGGCTGCGTCGAATTGTTGCGCTGCTTCCATGCTGCGTCGTCAGGTTTTCCTCAGTACGCGAGCTTCCGTCGGCAGGGCTCTGTCTGCTTCGCGTCGTGTTTAGCAGGTTTCGTCGCGTCGTCGTGTCGGCGGAGGGTCTTCGTTAGTTCGTCGTACAGCAACCGCAGCTCCAAGCGGTTGCTGCCCCTAGTTTTCCGGATAAGGGCTAGGCGACCGGCCCCGGGTTGGGCCAGTGTACTGCCGGCGGTGCGGCGACATGTAGCGGCCGGGCGATGGTGAACGGGATGGTCGCCGTTGTTGCCACTGTGTTCCGGTAATGTAGTCGGCGATGTCGCGAGGTCGTTCACCCCGCTGCGGACACGGCGCGTTGACGGCGAAACCGCGCAGCCCCATCTGTCGGTACTGGCAGCGGCGGTAGGTGTGGCCGGCCTCCCCGCAATGGTAGCAGAGCGGGCGGTTGTCAGGAGCGCGCCAGACATCGGTTTTTCTCGGCGCGTAGCGCTGGCCGACAGGAGGACGGTAGGGCGTCGGTGGTGGCGGCAGCGGCGGCGCCTGGCGATGGAACTGCGGCGACGAGGTGACTTGATGTTGTCGCGGAGCGGGAACAGGACGGCGGACTGCAGCAGCATAGGTCATAGCCTCCGGATGTGGCTGCGGTGGTTCGGGTACTCCCAACGCTTGCTGGACTTCATCCCGAACGATGTCGGTGATCGAGTCCGCTTGAGGTTGTGGCGAGGGTAACAGCTTCCGCAGTTCCTCCCTCACGATCACTCGGATCGTTTCGCGCAGGTCGGCGGAGCAGAGCCCTTGGATGTCGGCGAAATGTGAAGTCGAACGGCGATTGTACTGCCGGTTGCGCATCTCCAGGGTCTTCTCAATAGTCGTCGCTTCCGAAACGAAATCCTCGACACTCGTCGGTGGGTTCCGCATCAGTCCCGCGAAGAGCTGCTGCTTGACTCCTCGCATCAGGAGGCGAACCTTCTTCTCTTCGAGCATTTCGGGGTCTGCGTGGCGGAACAGTCTCAGCATTTCTTCCGTGAAGAGCGCCACGTTCTCATTTGGCAGCTGAACACGTGTTTCCAGCATAGCTTCTGCCCTCTCCTTGCGGACGACGCTTGTGAACGTGGCAAGGAAGCTGGTGCGAAAAATGTCCCACGTGGTCAGGCTTCGCTCTTGGTTCTCGAACCAGGTCCGAGCGGCGTCCTCCAAAGCGAAATAGGCGTGTCTTAGCTTGTCGTCGTTGTCCCAGTGGTTGAAAGCGGCCACGCGGTCGAATGCTTCCAGCCAGCTTTCTGGATCTTCAACTGATGATCCGCGGAATTTTGGTGGTTCTTTAGGCTGCCGGATCACGATCGGTGTAGGCGGCGCAGGGGTTGTCATCGTGCCTGCGGTTGAGGACGCTGGCTTGAAGTGCCTGGTGTGTTCGGCAAGAAGCCCGTACTCTGGCTCGAGGCCTTTCTGCCTGCGGCTGCTTCGACTTTCCGGGTTGTCCTTTGTGTCGTCTTCTTCGCGGGTTGGGCTTGGGTCAGTACCTCGCGGGGGGCGTCCGGAGCATGGACGAAGCAGCACCTCCACCAGATGTCACGTGGTCGTGACGTCGACGAAGGCAACAGTCGGCGAGTCAAAGAAGAAACTCTTTATTTTGGCCGAACTTGTGGCCGGGAAACTGAAGGTCAGACTACAGCAATACACGCTGGTACTGAGAGCGGCGAACAGAGCGTCGGCCGTCGATAATCTGATCATAGCTGGAACGCACCGGCTTTTATACATCACGCGTCGAACATTCTGGCCTTATCACTGGTCGTCGCGCAAGCTCTGGAATAAGCTAGAGTGTTTGCGTCTTGCGCGCAATCTTAACACAACGACCTACAATAATCGTGAAGCTTCTCGAACAATCAGCCGCGGTTTGCGCTGAGCATGCGGACAGTCTTTGCGGGCGAAAACCGAGTACAACAAAAATGAAAATAAGAAACGCGCGTGGCAATATACACCAAATTTGGGATTGAGTGACGTGACTGTATGACGAACATAAATGACTAGTGGTAATATCGAAATCATGACATGTCATGTGCGACATGACTTGCATGCCGCGCTCATGGCGCGCTCGCGGGCGTTTTGTTAGCTTGATATACACCAAATTTGGTATTCAGCGACTTGACTGTATGACGAACATAAATGACATGTGGTAATATGGAAATCATGACATGTCATGTGCGACATGACTTGCATTCCACGCTCATGGCGCGCTCGCGGCCGTTTCGCTAGCTTGATATACACCAAAATTGGTTTTGCGGGACGTGATTGTATAACGAACATAAGTGGCAGAATCCATGTAGGTGTAACATGAAAATCTTGGCATGCATGTCATCTACAACGCCATTTACATGCCACGCTCATGGTGCGCTTCCTTCCAGTTCGCTAGCTTGATATACACCAAAAATGATATTGCACGTCGTGTGACTGTATGACGAACATAAATGACAGGTCCTAACATGTAAAACATGACATGCGAATTATGTGAAGCATGGTTTGCTCCTTCCTGGCTGCTTCGCATTACATCGATTCCTGCAGTTCGTGGCATCTGTCGTCTTTTATTCCCGGTGAGACGCGGCAGCCAGTGGGGCCGTACCTGGGGACACTACCCATGATTTAGCCACGCAGAATTTTTTTTAAATGCGAATGCATTTCTTAGTCGGGGCATGTCAGGCGTCCGTCGGTGTCCGCATCTCTCTGCTTTCACTCCCTCTCCCATAGCAACAGCTTCGGGCGCGCGCGCTTATCCTCTTCCCCTAGCAACCGGAGCAGGTGGTGCAGGCGGAGTAGCGGAGAGTGAGTGGAGAGAAGAATGACTCTCTGGTGTGTGAGGGCGCTCGCATCGCGGGAGCTCGGCGGAGCTCCCGCGTGTGTGGAGAGAGTGTAGGAAAGGGTAGGTGCAGTGCTTCGCCGCTCCTTCTCTATCCGTTCGCTCTCTCTCCTCCCTGCGCCCCGCTCTCCCGTCCGCTCGCACGCATATATATATATATATATATAAAAACGGCTGCTGCGCCGTGCTCCCGACCGGGCTGCAGAATTTAGGCGCCTTTTCCTTCTTCGAACCACAACCACCATATATAAATGGAGTGACGCGCGCGCGAAATGCATTCGCATTTCTTCACGATTCCCTTCGTGGAGGTGGGGGGCATTCTTGTCAAAGTTATGTTTCTTCTCCTTCTTCTTCCCACGCCGGACAAATCGGCGCACGTGTTGTGCGAGTGAAGTAGAAGAGGACGAAGAGAATGCATGTAGGCTCATGACAATGATATTCTTATTTCTCCGTCACACGGAAAACCTTGAACGTAACAGCTCTGCAAGTTGTAAAATAATGCCAGCGTGTCTTCCTATACTGCTTGCACCTGCACATATGCCCGCTGTTGCGCGTGAGCAAGAACCAGTTTGGATGGAAGATTTCTGTCATTTAACTCGCGGCCACGCCATTCAACGTGCTCATAAATATTCTAGAACACTTTATGAGCAATTTTAAGGCTAAGAGATGTCGCAGTAGCGTCCCGTTCCGCTGTAGTCGAATAAACTTACTCCCGTGTGCGGAGCTTGAATTGTCTCCTCTCAGACGCCGGAACGAAACACTACAAAAAGGCGATGCATCTATCTCTACGTATTTGTTTGAAGCGCAAGAGGCTTGCTACACTTTGCCTCTTACCACAGATAGCATTAGAAGTATGATGCAGCAGAGTGAGTTTGCCGAAAAATATAATTTTGGGTTTGTTGCCCCAGAGCACAAGCTGTATGAGAGTGGCTACACGTTAATAGCGTTTCCTCTTATGTGAACTGAAATTGTTTATTAATGTCGGTCTTGTTGAACTAAACCGGTGGAAAACTCCCCTCCCCCCCTCCAGCAGTACACAGCACAGTGTATGTTGAGTGCCAAGTGTTTTTGAAGTTCTACCAAAACGGCGAGGTATCTAAGCAGCATGGTCCCTGATGGTTGAATGCTTGGCTAGTTTGTGGTTGATCGTGATAACGTACAGGTGAAGTACCGCAATTTGACGATCACAAAAAGGACAAGACACGACACTAGCTACACACGCAGCTAACTGTAATTCGGAAACAATACTTCATATATACGAACACCCACGCCCACCCGACCGGCAGATATAGGAAGTAACATGCCAAAGCTTTTTCGTTAATGATGATGAGTGGGTGAAGCCGGGGGGATCGCTCGGTTTTACCGTAAATCACCCGTGATATTGTCCACTCCCGCATGTAAATGAGTGCCAAAGCGGTGTAAAGTTATACTCAATGTTTCTTGGTCATAAATGGTAGGCCGTGTTGTGTTGTGGATCTCGTTTTGCCTTCATTTTAAGGCTACTGTTTTGTGGTCCGTGAAATGTAGACAAGCGTTCTTCTATCAGATCAAGCGTGAAGTTGGCAAGGTCGAGGTCTATGCACGTTCCCCTGGTGGTTGCTGATTGTTTCCACTGCATACACTTCACAAGCCAGCCTTTGTTCGTGATGTCCACGTTGACCATTTTGCCACCGCTTACCGAGCTCTTGTTGTCGGCGTTGCGATTGAGCCGCCGCTGCAGGCGCCTTACGTTCATTTTCATCCATTGCAGAAAGAGAATGTTCCATGGTCGTCATCGTCATCGGGAACCTTGCATGTGCTAACGCGGTTAATCTTCACCGTCATCAGCGTCATCGTCATCATCATGGCGTGTAGTGGGCACAACGGACAATGGAGAAGCCTAGCCCTTAAGGTGCCAAGCCCGTAAAAGAATATATACGGTACACAACCGAGTGGTAGCTCAGCATGCCTTGTCCTGTAGCTTGATTGTGGGCGATGTATGCATTCTTTGATAAGAACGCATTTGACTTGTTAGTTCCTTTCCCTTTCGATTGGGGAACATGGATGCACATGTATATGAACTATTGTTTCAGAAATATAATTAGTTACCAGAATAGCCAGTGTCATGAGTTTATTTTCGTTTTTGCCCACGTCAAAACGCGCTATAGACATCACCTATACGGTATGGCGCTCAGACGGCATTACTTGGTTCAGTTTGATGGGAATTTACACCATAAATGCCAAGGAAAGTATGTCGGGGCAGTAATCCTCATACGGTTCAATAAAACGGTGCTGGGTGAGTAGGTTCATACTTGGGAGGATTCGTGCGCAGCCATAATTTCCTTCCACTTGTAATATGAATGTGAACAAAGTAAAGTTTACGAAAAGGTAACTAGCGGCTGGTCGGGACCGAACCTGGGACCTTCGAATAACGTGTCCAGTGCTCTACCAACTCCGTTGCAGCGGCCATCATCTCATCGAAGGTTCGATCCCTGACAGCTGCTAGTTATCTTTCGTCCACCTTGCTTTCTTGACATGTACGTCACAATTCCCACACATAACATCCCCAATATTTTCCTTGGCATTATTGTCTGTTCGTTTTTATTATTATTGTGTCTCACATGGAAAAACGAGCCCTTAAAACTCCCCTTCTTTCGTTAATACGTAGCCAGAGTCAGGCGGACTGAACGACTTCAGGTAGTATGCGAGGGATAATGCAGGTAGTATGCGAATATGCCAGCTCGTAAAATGATGACGCGTTCGTGACGCCAGCAGGACAAAAAAACCGGCAGATCCCACGCACTGTGGGAATCGATGTGATGCGAAGCAGCCAGCAAGCAGCAAATCATGCTGTACGTAATATGTATGTCATATTTTACATGTTAGGACCCGTCATTTCTGTTCGTCATACAGTCACGTCACGCAATACAAATTTCGGTGTATATCAAGCTAGCGAACTGGTCCCAAGCGCACGATCAGCGTGGCATGTAAATGGTATTGTAGATGACATGCATGCCAAGACTTTCATGTTACCACCTGCCACTTATGTTCGCTTAATTTTTTACCTCGAATCGCAGTGACACGCGAGACCAATCTGCCTCCGTTTCGCATGCGTTCGTATTCTCGCGCTCTGCGCGTCGCGCAGACGCCATCCGCGTTCCAGCGTTCAAATTTATGGACACTTTGTCAATTCCAAAGTGTGTTCCTCGAACGCCTGTGCCCACTAGAGACGGGGTCGCTCAGAATGGAACGTGATGCGCGCGTCTCCCTCCTTGCATGTTAGAGACGCTGGGCACAGCGACGCTACGCAAGCAAAGCGCGAGCGCTGCAGAGTCCAACGCGACCGGCGTCCGTTTCCGCGCCCCGGCGCCCACTTGGCACTGTGCCAGGGCACGGCTGGAGGGACGGACGGACGGACGGATGACCGGACGGACGGGCGGACGTGAGCATGAGACATTAAAGGCTTTCACCTTAAAATTTGGTGTATATCAAGCTGGCGAAACGGCCACAAGAGTGTCATGAGCGTGGCATGCTAGTCATGTTGCACATGATATGTCATGATTTGCATATTACCACTTGTCGTTTATCCTGATCATACAATCACGTCGCTGAATACCAAATTTGGTGTATATCAAGCTAGCGAAACGGCCACGGGACTACCATGAGTGTGGCATGCAAGTATGTTGCACATGACATGTCATGGTTTCCATATCACCACTTGTCATTTATGCTCGTCATACAGTCACGTCCCGCAATACGAAGTTTGTTGTATATCACGCTAGCGAAACGGTTACGAGAGTGTGATGAGCGTGGCATGCAAGTCATGTTGCACATGACATGTCATGATTTCCATATTACAACTTGGCATTTGTGTTCGTCATACAGTCACGTCACGCAATACCAAATTTGGTGTATATCAAGCTAGCGAAACGGCCGTCAGCGCGCCATGAGCGTGGCATGTAAATCACGTTGTACATGACATGCAGGTCATCATTTTCATATTAACACCTGACATTTATGTTGGTCACTATGGCCATGGCGTGTAAATCATAGTTTTCATGACAAGTTAGTCATGATTTCCATGATATGACCAGCTATTTATGTTCGTCATATGGTCATGTTATGTCATACCAAATTTGATGTAAATCCCATGAACGATACGGCCAGGAGAGCACAAAGTCGTAAGCGGCTAGATAGATACGCTCAAAGTCGTCGAAGTTCGCTAAGAAATGCTTCGCATTTAAAATTGTGTTCCACACTCGCCGTCGTCGCTACTAGTGACGCTGACTAACACTCCCAGGTAAAGTGGACAGGCCGATGAACAGCGCTGCAGCTCAGTTGGTAGAGCAACGGGCGCTTTCTATCAGGGTCGTAGGTTCCGTCCCTGCCAGCAGCACGTTATAATAAATGCGAAGCATTTCTTAGCGAACATCGGAGATTTTGAGCGTATCTATCTATCTATCTATCTATCTATCTATCTATCTATCTATCTATCTATCTATCTATCTATCTATCTATCTATCTATCTATCTATCTATCTAGCCGCCTACAATTTTGCGCTCTTCTGGCCGTATCGTTAATCGGATTAATACCAAAAGTGGTATGGCATAACATGACTGTATGACGAACACGAATGACTGGCATATCATGATAGTCATGACTAACTTGTCATGAAAAGTATGATTTACACGCAATGGCCATAGTGCTCCTGAGGCCGTTTTCTTAACTTGATATATCAAAAAATTGGTACGATGAGACATTTCTGACTGAGCAACATAAATGACAAGTGGTAATATAAAAATCATGACCTGCATGTTATGTACATGTACAACATGATTTAAATACCACGCTCATGGCGCGCTGACGGCCTATTTGATCGCTGGAGACACATCAAATTAGGTATTGAGCGACGTGATTGTATGACGCACGTAAATGACAAGTGGTCATATCGAAATCATGGCATGTCATGTGCAACTTGACTTGCATGCCACGCTCATGAGACTCTCCTGACCGCTTTGCTAGCTTGATATACACCAAATTTGGCATTGAGTAACGTGACTGTATGACGAGCATAAATGACAAGTGGTAATACGGAAATCATGACATGTCATGTGCAACATGACTTGCATGCCACGGTCATGACACTCTCGTGGCCGTTTCGTTAGCTTGATATACACCAAATTTTGTATTGAGTGACGTGACTGTATGAGGAGCATAACTGGCAAGTGTTAAATGGAAATCATGACATGGAATGTGAAACATGACTTGCATGCAACGCTCATGGCACTCTGGTGGCCGTTTCGCTAGCTTGATATGCACCAAATTTGGTATTGAGCGACGCGATAGTAGACTAGTGTAAATGAAAAGTGGTAATATGGAAATCATGAGATGCCATGTGCAACATGATTTGCATGCCACGCTCATGACACTCTCGTGGCCCTTTGGCTAGCTTGATATACACCGAAATTGGTATTGCGGGACGTGGCTGTACAGCGAACCTAAGTGGCAGGTGGTAACATGAAAATCTTGGCATGTATGTCATCTACAATGCATGCCATTTACATGCCACGCTCATGGTGCGCTTGCGTCTAGTTCGCTAGCTTGATATGCACCAAAATTGGTATTCCGCGATGTGACTGCATGAAAAACATGAATTACAGGTTCTAACATGTAAATCATGACATGCATATTATGTACAGCATGATTTTCTTCTTGCTGGCTGCTTCGCATTACATCGGTTCCCACAGTGCGTGGGATCTGCCGGTTTTTTTTCGTCCACTTCACTTTGTCCACATTTGCATCCTAACTACAACAAATAACATCTCCTACAGTTTCCTTGGTTTTCTTGTCTCTTACTTCTCATGGGAGATGGATGGATGCTATGAGCGTCCCCTTTATAACGGGGCGGTGACATGTCTGCCACCAGGCTCGAAAAAAACTTTCTTTTTATGTTGGCCTAATGCCTTATCTACAATGATAAAATCTATGTTATTATAGCAAAGAAAAATATAAATTCACGGTCCATCTCTCTGCCTCTTAAGGCAGAATGACGTTATTTTCCCCCATTCTTCATTTTTGTCCTTTATCTCTACTTTTCTGCCACCAATATTGAAAATGTACAGCGCCATCTGGCGGCGATCCTGTAAGCTGGATCTCCCATGTTTTTCTGGGGACGAGAAGAAAACGAGTCGCATATGGCAGCCCTTACGGTGCTAGTTGCTGATTGTTAATCTTCGTTCTGCAATAACTTCCCATTGACTCGTGCACGCTTCAGGCAACGAGGAAGCCCTGACAATGCCGGCAACAAGGTAGGACTAACTTTAATCGAATTGATCAGTTACATGAACGAAGAAAAGAACATACCGACGTGCACTCGTTTCACCAACAAGATATCAGCACTGTGTTTAGGTTCGGAAATGACCGGCGCGCGCAAAAGCGCTCTAAAACCTCAGTTATTATTTCTCCGTGCAAATTAACTGCTCGCCTGCAACATAGCCAGACTTACAGCACAATATATTACAATATATGCATTTTAAAAAAGACGGCCGACATTCCATACGCGCGAGAGAGCATGATTGGTGAACATTGGCTTGCAGGTGTTGCCGATCGACGAAAGCAAGGGCTTAATTACACGTGTATAAGCAGTGCCAGAGTGCCGCCACACGAGACCCGATCGCAAATATTTACCCAGCCACCGCTTTGCAAGCTTCGCAACACATGGTGCGCCTACCTTGTGTGCGCTGAAGTACGTAGTCCGCACGCCGCGTCTGCCCTTCGGTTTGCACCCCCCTTCTCCCCTCCGCATGTATTTTTCTTCGGCTTCCTTCAGTCGAGTTCGTCCTACAGATGGAGCTATTGGTTCGGTAGATCATCATAGTCATCTCTCCGCTGATCGCGGGCACGTGTACGCTGTTCGCAACAGCGCGCGGCGCGCGATTATGTACGCCTCCGTGGGATGCGAAAGCAATGAACACGATATTTTAAAAAGACAAGTCAATGAACACACGTATAGCGTTCAAGAAAGCCGGAACTACCACTCTAAATCCGCCCGATAGATCATTACTCGGGACCATGGTGTAGGAAGCTCGTGACGCTCTCTCCCTATATAGCCGAAACTCGCAATCAGTATTTTCGTTTGCTTTGCGGCGCACCGCTCATGCACATGACCATGCCTTGTTTATTTTGCAAAAAAAATAAAATAAAAATAAATAAAGCTACCCATTTGCCCGAAGTGAATAATGACGAGTGGGCGAAGCACTGGGGATTGTCCGTAAATCACTCGTAACATTGGCCACTCGCGCATGTAAATGAATGGCAACGTGTGTGCACAGTATATTCAATGTGTTTTGGCGTCGAGCCACCACGTCCCGTGCCCTCAACTCGGGAGCAGCAGTTTGTTGTCGGTGTTGCCGTTTTGTCACTGCTTCCTGAGCTCTCGCCGCAAGGGTAGCTCGCTGTCTGCGTAGACGGTGAGCCGCCGCATGCCGCGCTCTCGCCTGCAGAGTAGCAGCTTGTTGTCGGCGTTGCCGCTTTGCCTTTCGCGGGCGAGAACGCTTTCACGATCGTTTTCATCCATGGCAGAAAGAGAATGTGTGGTCTGGAAGGTGCTTATTCTTCATCGTCATCATCGTCATGACGTGTATTCGGTAACTTTCATGTGCTGTGCCGTTATGGAAGAAAGAATGTGTGGTTTGGAACGCGTTTATTGGTCATCGTTACCAGCGTCATCGTCATCGTCGGACAACGCACAACGGACAAACCTATACCCTAAGGTGCTTCGCCCATTAAACTACAACATACGCTATTGCGAAGAGTGTAGGGATACCTGTGGCTAAAGAAATAAGCCGATGAATGCAGCACAGCGTTGCACAGGTCGCGCAGCAAGAACGTGGTTTCGATACCTGCCGCGTGCCATTATAGTCACAGAGGGAAATAAAGTGGAGATGCATTGCTGCGCAAGGTCATCTCAGAGCTCTGAGAGTCGCGTTTAATCTGTAATGAACATGTTCCTTGAACGCCTGCCTCAGATCGGAAGCACACTTCACTAGAAAATAGCAGTTCGCCTTGTCAAAGCGATGCGCCTCGTGCAGCTGCCATCCGGATGAGTTTTGATGCACGCAGAGCACCGCGATTGCGTTCTAGTCAATTTGTGGCAGCACACTGAGGTTGCCTGACCGTTCGGCGCTGGATGACGATAGAAAAAGGCGTATTTTCTCGGTGCGAAAGCTACGCGAAAGACGGCGCCTCAGCCTTTCCATGGCATCTCCTTATGGGGACGCGAGCAGATGATTCCGCAAGGCTGCCCAACAAAAATGGCGGACACGCCCAGTGTTGCCTGAGCACCAAGCACTATGATTATCCCCTATTAGGTTGTGTCTAACAAAGGAAAACAAGCCCTTAGAATTCCCCTTCTTTGCAGTCAGTTTAGAATTACACGTACTGCAAAACGTGAATACAGATGAATCTGAGCGACACCTACCGCTTGTCGTTTTCTCCTCACGGACACGCAGGGCTTGTAAAGGCTTTCATTGAGTGATTTTCTCGTATCGTTCACGACGTATTGAAGTGCGGACATTTCGAAGGAGAGGCCAGTAGTTATCGACGGTTTATTGTATGTGCTTCCCAGTGACACAGTGTACCAAGCATACTCCTGAAAAGAGCAGTGAAAACGTATGCGAAGAAACGTTAGCAATAAACGCTGCGGGGACACCACCGCATCAAAATTGTACATTCGGTATCTTGAATTCCCAGCTAAACATCGCGCTACATTTAGCAACTCCCAGAAATTAAGTAATCTCTTCTCGTGAAAGAGCGAACTACTACATCGTAAGCTGTTAAGAACTCGTGAATAGCTTATTTCGGTGGCTTGGTTTTCCACTGGCCTCGACATTGTCCGTTGCAATCACTGGACACAAGAGGAAGAAAAACGATTTGAGCCGCAATAGAACACAAGTACTCGGGCTGTCAGTCGAGTATTCTTGCGCAGAGCCACGACTCTGCTTGAAACCTCTTCACAAATAGACCCTTCAGAAGCGCAATGTCGGGTAAGGAGCCAGTAACGGGCGTCATGTTGTGGAGCAAAGGAGAACAATTCAGTTTTTGTTCACTTCAAGGATATATTTATCTGTAGAATCGTACCACTTATCATCAATGTGATTGCGCTACAAGTGGGTGGGTTGAGGCTTCCCACAAATTACAAGGGGATGTGCCGAAATTCCTTGTCCTCATCAGTCGCGGCAAAAAAAACAAATACGGGATGAAATACTGGAAACTAACCCATTAGGAGACGCACTCAAGCCACGTGAGAGCTCACGGGCACTGCCCACGCGCCACTGTAAAAAACTTGGATGCATGGCTGTGTGCTCAACAAGGACCGGCACACGACACAATTGGTAACACAATGAAAGGGCCTGGTTGGTTCATGTTCACTTGGAGATGCGCTTAGGTAGGTAAACGTACAAACAACACAGGACACGGTTTTAACAGGGCGAGTGCAAACTTCAACTGATATAATTATTCATGCATAGTCGAAAAAAATAAAATTTCACGAAAGCACGTGGAAAGAGATAGTGCACTTGACCCCGCCCAGAGATGCCATGAAAGCAGCTTCGAAAGCAATTCTCTCCCTGTCGTCTTTTATCCGCTTTATAATTGTTGTTTTTTTCGAACTGGCGTAGGCATGTATACCGGTTACAGTGAGTAGCTAAATTTCCGGGGTGGGTGATCTGTTGACAATTATACCTGTGTTCGCTAAGCCTAGTGTTAACACATTTTGAGGTCTGCCTGACATATTTTCTTCCGCATGTTAATGGCAAACTGTATACGACTGCTAGATCACACTGCGCGAAGCTTGGTTTGTGGACTATTTAACGCTTCTTTTCTTCTTGCATTAATTTTGTGTAATTAACTTTTTTACATAGCCGTAGCAATTTTTGAGGTGTTAAAAATAAAAGTGGCACGTCGTGTTTGTTGGCAATCTTTTTAATCTATGCGATATTTTGAGGAAGTAGGGGATTACCACGGTTCGTTGCCACTGTTTCTCGGATTCTACGTTTTTGCAGACATGTTACAAAGCATTTTTACAGCGATAGCCCCAATTAAGTGATCGGGAAAGCTGCTAGCTTTTAACATAACTGCCTGTACATTCAAACTATTGGAAATAACGTGGTCGCATGATTTTTAATAGATCGGGAGCGACACGCCTGCGCAACACTCCTTTTAAAGGAGTACTGACACGGTTTTGAGGCACCCCGAAAGGGAGATATTCCGTTTCCATGGTGTGCACCGTGATCGCTCTTCGCCCACCTGAGCCATACAATGCGTACAAAATATTTTACTTTGAGGTTAAAGTTCGTCGTCCAGCATCTGCAAGCCAGCCCCATCGCAGTCGACATTATCACGACAAGTCAACACAGTTCCCGGGGTTTGTGAAATTTGCGTCCTGCATGCAGCCTAAACCATAGAAGTCACTGTCAGAGTCCTTGGATGACAATTTACTCATCGTTGTTTACGTGAACCACGTGAGACTGACACCAAACAGGCAGCTATTGCTAGTATGTCGCGAGTTGCGGTCTTCCCGTGACGTACGAACTTTCTTGACACGTCACAGAGAAGCCATCCTCTCGATACCGAACCCGAAATTGTTAAATACACCAAAATTGTTATTGCATGACGTGACTGTATGACAAACATTAATAACAGATCCTAACATGTAAATCATGACATCCATATTATGTAAAGCATAATTTTCTCCTTGCTGGCTGCTTCGCATTACATCGATTCCCGCATTGCGTGGGATCTGCGGGTTTTTAAAACAGGGTGTCCCAAATATCATGCAGCACAATTTAAAAATGAGAAACATCGTTATGCGAAGCCCACCTAGCGCATATTGGTCCCCCCTATACTGTAGTAGCCACAACTAATTTTTGCATTAATGACATTGAGTTAATTATCCATAATTATATTTCTAACTCGACAAATCGTCACGTAATCATCAGATATCAATGAGGCATATGTAGGAATGTTCTTAAGACAGATGACTTGCTCTATATTCAAAGACGTACTAAGTGCTTGTGCTCGTGTTTTTTTTTTTTTTTGACGACTGAAAAAACCCGCGGAATCTGAGAAATGACCCGTGACTAGACTGCGACACGCATCAGGACACGATATGGTGCTTGACAGGCTGAACGCAAAGCTTTCTTTTCCAAGACTAATTTTGCTAATGTTTATAGTGGTTGTTTGTGTCTATACAAAAAAGACATAATTTAATAAAAACGAATATGAACCAGTTGCATATGTGAAATATTGACAATAATATGAAAGTAGTAGAAGAGGCGGTGAAAGATGCTGATTGTCCTAGATAGTCTGCAGAAAGTATTCTTTCCATGTCAAGTTCTCAGAAAAATACACGCCTAATGATTTCAAGCTTAAAAATAGGGAATTGTTGAGCTAGTTGGTTCGACATTTGGCATATCAGAGCGAAAGCTTCGAAGGAAAGAAAGACCACTTAGAAGAAAAGACGCTGAACTTGCAACTGAGATTATTTCTAAAAGCATCTCACCACGAAAACATATGCGCAGATGCAGTCACGACAGATTGCCACACAGCCAATAGAAAATTCCTGGGAAAAAACACGTTAACATTCTACGATAACATAGAGGGGGTACGTTTAATCAGTTTATACACTTAACTGCCTTGAAGGAAGTTTACTTCCTTCATTGTCAGATGCACCGAAGGTGCACTGATGCACGCGTCTGCTGTAATCTTAAGCAGATTGGTGCCTCACTTTTATTCAATACTTCTAGACTGAAGCAAGTGCACTAACGAAATCACTCTCATACGAAGAAGAAAAGTGGTAAACCTCGGGTGTTTCCGATCGCGTGCACTCAGACTCAATTGGTATGAAACTTGAAGGAGCAGGTGCGGCTTTGCAGGTGGAGGAATTTTCCGCACTTGATGCATTTTACTTGTTCATCTAGCACTGTAGCCAGGATTTTGGTTTCTTTTGCGTGATTTAAGCTTTTGGTGCTCCGGGAAGTGCACTGTCATGTCATACTTCACGTCATTCGCAGGCAGAGGAGGGGTTGTGAACCTCTCTAGATCACAGCTTACCTTTTCATCATCACTTTCGGCTTCAGTGTTCCTTAGTCTTTTGGATAGGCGCATAACAGCTTTAATTTGTAGGCTTATGCCACAGGAGCGAAGGAAAGACACGCCTGAACCATAATGGACGCCAGCAAGGAACGTGAGCCGTGGCTGCACGTGCCACAGCCTAGCGCCTTCTTTATTTTCTTCTCTTGCCATCGCGCGCTCTCCGGTTTGCGCACCGCCCGTACGAGGGCGCTACAGGGCTCCCCGCGTAGACTGGAACTCGGAATGTGACATGGCGTTTGTGGTAGTCCAACGGAAGGTCAGGCGTAGATGAGAGGCTTTCTATGGCGGTCTCCAGGTACGCCGGCTTAAGTCGGTCCAAGCTGACTGTCTCTTCGCGGCCGTTTTGCAGAATAGTGGCAGTTTTGGGGGGTGCGGTTAAGGACGCGGAATGGTCCGTCGTAGGCTGGTGTCAAAGGTGGTCTGACCGCGTCGTGGCGCGCGAAAACATGCGTTGAAGTGGCCAGATCAGGGTGAACAAATATATTGTCTTGTGTTCGGAAGGTCGGGGTGGAGTGGGCCAGAGGTCTTGAACGCAGTCGAGGAGGCGTTGCAGGAATTTTTGTGGCTGCTCTGGTAGCTTCGTTGACGTGTAGAAGTCTCCAGGGAGCCGTAGAGAAGTGCCATACACCAGCTTTGCTGTTGAGTACTGCAGGTCTGCCCGGATGACAGTTCGTAAACCTAAGAGCACCAGTGGCAAGGCATCAACACACGTGGCTCTATTGAGGCGGGTAGTGAAGGCGGTCTTCAGTTGTCGGTGAAGGCGTTCCACCATGCCGTTGGCGCAGGGGTGATACGCCGTGGTGCGGCAATGTCTGGCCCCGAGGATGCCATTAAGGCAAGTAAACAGCAATGACTCAAACTGACGTCCACGATCTGTTGTCACGGTGCCAGGACAGCGAAAACGGGGTACCCACGTAGAAATGAAAGCTCGGGCAACTGTCTTGGCGGTGATGTCTTGAATTGGAACAGCCTCTGGCCAGCGTGTGAAACGATCGACCATGGTCAGTATATAACGGTACCCCTGAGACACTGGTAGAGCGCCCACAATGTCTAGATGAACATGGTCGAAACGATGGCCGGGTGGAAGGAAAGGTTGGGGAGGAGTCTTAGTATGACGGGAGACCTTTGTCGTCTTGCAGGGCAGGCACCTGCGCGTCCAAGCGCGCACATCACCGTTGATTCCGGGCCAGACAGCGCTGGGTGATAAGCCGCTGAGTAGCCCGAATGCCAGGGGGGACAGATGTGTAAGGAGTGGAAAACGGTGCGTCGTAATCAAGCGGGAACGAAAGGGCGGGGAAGGTCAGCTCAGACAGCGCACCACAAGGGCTCAGATGATAGTGGATGAGGCACCAGGCGTAGTGGGAGAGAACGGGGGTTCTCCCGAAAAGCGGCCAGCTCTCTATCATCCTGCTGTGCGGAGAACAATGAGGCCGAGTCGATTGTTGGAGATGGAGAGTCAACCGCGGCTATGCGAGAAAGGGCATCTGCGGTGGTCTTGTCAGCTCCTTTCACGTGGCGGATATCGGTCATGAACTCCGATATATAAGCAAGATGGCGGAGTTCACGGGGCACGTACTTGGATGAGTTTGTGCGGAAAACATACGCCAGTGGCTTATGGTCAGTCATCACGCAAAACGAGCATCCTTCCAGAAAATGCCGAAAGTGCTGTACCGCAGCGTAGATGGCTAGTAATTCCCGGCCGAAGACGCTGTAGCGGGTCTCAACAGGAAGTAGCTTCCGAGAGTAAAACGACAAGGGTCTCCACTCGGAGTTAATGCACTGCTGTAAGACGGCTCCGACGGCCACGCTGGATGCGTCCACCATCAACCGGGTAGGGGCGTTACTGCGCGGATGAATAAGAAGCACAGCGTTAGCGACCGCTTGCTTCGCAGCAGTAAAGGCGGCATGGGCCTCTGACGACCAAGGAATGGCAGAGAACGGGCCGGCGGTTGACCGAAGGAGGTTGGTGAGCGGTCGTAGTAGTTCGGCACAGTGTGGTATGAAGCGCCTGGAAAATTTCACGAGCCCCAGCAATTGGCGTAATTGGCGCAGTGTTGTGGGCTGAGGATAATCCTGAATTGCTTTAACGTGGGACCGGAGAGGGCGTATCTTTTTGGATGATATGTCCTGTCCGGCCTGTCCCTTGTGTTTGGCGTGCCTTGCATGGTCTTAAATGGTGTTTGCCGCACGTGTGTCCGCTCCCTCATTTTTACAGGATCAATACTGAGTAGTGGCATCTGCCCCATTTCTGTGGAACGTACGTTTCTCATCGCTATCCCACGCAATGTCTTTGCCATATGGTATTTCGCTTTAACTAGTCAATGTTTACTGAGCGCTAAATGCGGGACCAATGCGTCACGATTGCGTTGGCGTTCGGGGCAGCCGTTGGGCGGATTCGAACGACTGTAGACGATAACAGCCATTATAGAGCCACCAGTGCCGGTGCGAAGCTGGACGTCGAAGAGGTGTGCACGTAGTGAAATTTATGGCGAATCGTCTGCGCTTTGAATCTGTATTAGGCGTCTTAACACGCTCGATTACTATCGGGACGCAATGAGCAAAAGACATTACCTCAGCTCTGTAAAATCCGCCAGTTGTTGAAAAGCTTTCCCTCGTACATGTAACAAATTGAAGTATCTTCTCTTCCCCCCTATGAGGCATGAGCATGTGAAGCATCAACAAAGAAAAAAGTACACGTGATGCTGTATTTCGAACATCGGGACTTGACACTACAACCCCGTCATTTAAGCCCACTCGCCAGAATATTTCCTTTTTTTTAATCTTATTACGGCTAGAAACTCGATGTCACCATTCTTTCGTAAAACTTTTTTCCAGAATTTTTGTTCTGGCACGCTAGCCGCCGGCTCCCAATCAACCCTGTGGACGATTTTTCTGAACTGATTTGACGGTTATATTGGTAGTGGAAAAACCTAGCAGTTGTTCCGTGTACGAATACAACCGTTGAGCGAGGCCCCTTAGCAATGGGACGCATGCGGCGTTCGGTGGGCGCGGCGTTTCATTGTCCAGGCAACGGACCAACCACTGGGTGGACGACAGGGTGAAGCGATGGTTTCGCACGTTCGCCAGTTTGAGGGGAGAGGGCAGAGCCGAAGAAAGAGGGAGAGGGAGACTAGCCTCCGTTTCGCTAGTTTCGCATGCGTTTGTATTCTCGCGCTTTGCGCATCGTGCAGACGCCATCCGCGTTCCAGCGCTCATAAAGCTCATTTATGAGCTTATGAGCGCTGAGGCGGAGACGCCACAGCTGGCACCGTGCCCGGGAGCTTCAACAGCGACGGCGACGGCGGGGTGCCGGCCTAAGGAGCTTCACTCCTAATAATAAGTTCATCTGTGCGCCCGTCTGTGAAGTTACTTACCCATCCTCAGGCTTGTGTACAGCGGATGCCTCGAGTGATGCGCTGTTGTCGCAGTGGTTGTTACCCGGCTGCGGTAGACTTTCCCTTGTGTTTAACGAAGACAGGAGGTGGAAATAAACTGCTAAATACAGCACCGACGTAGTCCACTCCAGTTTTTGCCCCCAGTGGGTTACAAAAACTAATGAGAGCTTGTTATTGTAATACACACACAAAAATTGGGGGGACCCTTAAGCTGCGCCTTTAAGAGTTGTACGCGATAGCGATGTCCCATCCCTAGTGCGTACTTCAATCACTTAGTGCATACTATGTAATGGGTAGTATGCTTTAAACCAGGAGAAAATATGCGTGGCAAATGTGGGAAATGTTTTCGAACTTGTTATGCGCCCACTACGTGGTGTTAAGGGAATACGCGCAGTAAGGTGTGTGCCGTTTGTAATGGGTGGCTGGCTTTAAACTATGGAATCGTTATGATAGTCGCATATTCTGACGCCCGATGGCAATGTACGCTTGTACCACGCAATATTCCTGGGATAATACATGTTATATTGCGACGCCTATATAAAGGACGCTTGCGTTTGCGAAGCATGGAAGTTATTTGCATTGCATTTCCAAGCAGAGGAAGTTATTTTAACAGTATTTCCAAGCAGAGGCATGGCTGTGTGGTAGAACACCTGCTTGCCACGCAGACAACCCGGGTTCGATGCTCACTCGGACCCGAAAATTTTTATTATTTGTTTTATTTGCATCTTTCTCGATTTTTCGGTCACGGACAAGATGATTTTTCGCTCACAACCAACGACGCCGACGCCAACGCCGACATCGACACCGGCGCCGGAATTTCTGCGAAACGAGCTCTTTAACGCTATCGTGTTAAAACTACATAAACGAATGTTTACAGAGAAGGTATTGCATTCACAATTAGAGTGCCGTGATTGCACAATGAGATTCTTCCAGAAAAAAAAGCTGCGTTAATAGGGCAACTTTTCAGATAAGCGTTGTCATGGGATAAAGAGGAAATGTTAACTTGTTTTTATCGACCGTTATTTTATACGTACTGAACCTAAAATATTATCGATACATTACAAATAACCCATTCGGTATCATCCTCAGAATTCCTTCTCAGTGGTTCACTTGCTAAAACACCTGCTACATTTCATAAATTACAGTGTATTTAGCTAAGTAGTCAGCTCAAAGGTTAGCGTAAAAGTCGGCAGATTGGGCGAATGTTCATTTGGGTTTCTTGTACAAAAAAAATGCCTAATATGCAGGTAAATACGCTTAGACATTAGGAAGGTGCTACAGAACAGGGGCAGTGTTTCCAGGTTTAGATTCTTTCCGCCCATTTCGCTACTTTTAGGCCACAGAAAAATAATCTTGCCTGCTTAGCTCCTTTCTCACAACATTCGTGTCCCCTCCATCAGAGCAATCTTATCAATGTCTGGTGAGGCCACAGCTACTGGTGTGCGAGTATATTTTGCCAAAACACAGCAATCAAAGCATGCTTGCTACTCGGAATATCGAATTTGTCCCTTTGATTACGCAGATAACTTAAAAGAAAAGGAAAGCGCAGTGGCTTAACCAATTAGGGACCGGTTTCTTTTTTATGAGTCTTGTGAAAGCAGATGTAATTTTTATCGTATCTACATCTGTATATATCCCACTGAAAATTTCAGCGTGAACGAGCTCTTAGTCTACCAAATATGGGCACGCTAGGCCCTTAGGCTACAGTAAAAATCACAGAGTGACGAATTTTGTTACAGGCCTTGACACATCGCGAAAAAAAAATTACGGATTGGTTGGACACTCATTGTTAAATGACGTGAAGCAGGCAATGCACTTGCCGATCTCACATTTATTGCATTGTATGGTCACCGTCCTGTTTCAGTTGTCTCTAGCGCACCTGCGCCCTTTGCAGTTAGGCACAGCTTCAACGAAGTGGACTGTTTGGTCGATCAAAATGTGGACCACAAGGCGCTCTGTCAGCAAGTGTCGACGTTCTTCGACGCCAGTTTCTTTTGGCTTGGCGAGAAGGGGGGGGGGGCGAAGCCAGCCCCAGACATTGGCATAATAGGGAGGGGGGCGACGGGGGGAGGGGGCAAAGTCAGCCTGATACATTGATGTAACAGGGAGGGGGGGCGCAGGGACGAGCCTTCGCCCCCCCCCCCTTCCTGAAGGGAAACCCTGCGCACGCTTATGCATACAATTGGCACGCGAGTGTAATGGAATCACCCTTCAAGGAGCGTAAAACGAAGGAACGAACTTAACCAAAATAGGGAGCCTAAGGGCCTAGCGTGGCCATATGGTAACACTTCAAATAACACGCTTGTTCGCGAGCAAGGCTTTGGTTAATCTACTTCAAATTTTCACCGGAGATGGCATAGTGCACGTACTTTACCGGGACATGTGCACCAAGGTATTGGAAGAAACAATACTACAAAAAAATCTGTTTACCCTGAAGCGCGTTGCATGCCGACGTGCCGAAGTGTCGAACCACTATTTCGCGCCTGTTTTAGCAGTTCCCCAACAAACAAAGAGAAGTTCTGCCACATGGTGTCTGTAAGGAGCAGCCTGGGGTATCACAAGGCGTATTGCCGTGATTTCTGCGGCGTTTTTTAAACCTATATCAACTGAAAAGCTTCGTCGGGATTTGCGTAACCATATGATCATGCTGGTACCTAATGGGTTAAGCAGGTGTAAAGGTCAATGGTGGCTATCATTACATAAATACCAAAAAAATACACGTTTACAACCTACCACCCAAGCAGGATTTACGCAGAAAAAAGCAAATCCTTATGGATACCTGGATTGGACACAGCGGCAACAGTTTAATGGGGCCTCTTTTTGCAGATCAGCCATTGCTGGAAAAGGCTTTGGGCCACAACTGGAAGCGAACATGAATCGAAAGCGCTCCACATCCAAGGCGTTCTGCACTCATCGCTACTATAAATCGGGTATATGGTGTCGGATACCCGATTCCTTAAATAGAAATCGGGTATCCGACATTTCAAGTGAGCACCGAAAAACAAGTAGATAAGAGGCGAAGGCGGCAACAGAAGCACTGACTAACAGGAGTTTTTAGTGAGCGCTTTGTTGACGTCTTTCCTTTACGAATCCTTGTTCTTTGGTGCTCTCTTTTGAATGAACTCGCCCACCAATCAATCCTTCTGGATATTTGACGAACTGCTTGTATCATTTTTTTTGGCTTAGGTGCGAGCTGTGACTCTGGATTAGTCATCACGGAAGAAAAAATTACACCATCTCCCGCTAAAGGGAACCATGTGTAGATGTGAAGCAGCGGGCGCTAACGCTTACACTGGCGGCGGCGTTGACGCTGGAGCTCATCGCAGCATTGCGCAGGAGAGAAAACTGGGGAGGCGCAAAGCACGCAGTGATGGAGCGGTGTTTCCTACTGGAACATGTCAATCGCTGCTAATGGGCAATGAGAGACAGAAGACTCCGACTGGACACAGAGACCCGCAGTCCGCTTTTAGTTAACGCGCACGCTGCGAATTTTTATTGTTCAACAACGCACAGGAGAAATCTCCCACCGGCACCACCTTGCAGGTCAAAATCCATCGCCATATATACGGAGCGGCCAGTGAACTGTTGTGCAGCGCAAGCAGTCGGTTTTTCCAACCAAGAAACTCACTAGCAGGCGCTGCCTGCGTCGGGCGAGCCGAGAGAGGGGGGAGCGTAGGAGAGGAGAGAGAGAGGAGGGGACGCGCATGCGCAGTGGGAGTGTGGACGCCGCGGGCAGGTATGCCTATAGGAGAGATGGGGAGCGTAGGAGAGGAGAGAGAGGGGGGGACGCTCATGCGCAGTGGGAGTGTGGACGCCGCGGGCAGGGATGCCTAGAGGAGAAAGGGGGGGAGCGCAAGAGGGGAGAGAGGAGGGGAGGCGCATGCGCAGTGAGGGTGTGGTTGCCGCGGGGAGGGATGCCTAGAGGAGAGAGGGGGGAGAGGAGGTTTTTTTATTTATATTTTTTGAAAGGGTTTGCGCATGCGCAGTAAGGGTGGTCACGCCGGCACACCACCACCACCACCGGATTAAGCTTCACCATAAGATGCTTCACATCTAAAAAGTGCTCACACCTGCTACAACGAAAGCCGTACGCGTCGCCGATGGCGGAACTGTTGCCGTCACTGGAATGTGTACCGCTCGAATAGCCATTGCCGGCCGCCACATTCCCGCGCTCTTTACGGTGCTCAGCAATTGCCCTCACGACCTCATCTTGGGGATGGACTTCCTATCGACGCATTCCGCCCTAATCGACTGCTCTGCTGGTACCCTCTGCTTGGATCTTCCTCTTCAGCCTGATGCTCGCCCCGAACTTCAGAACAGCCTCTGCACCACAGAATTGATCCGCATGCCGCCTAAAGCCCTCACATTCGTTGAATTGGCAACAACTTCACCAGTGCTTGACGGTGACTACGTCTTCGCGCCTATTCCTGATGTCCTGCTCGCGCGGCATCACTGTGCCGCACTGCGTCGTAACCGTAGCCGCCAACCGGATATGTCTCCCCGTTATAAATTTCGGCTTCGCGAGGCAAGTATTACCTCAAGGTATCTCGGTTGCCACGCTGCGTTCCTTTTCAGACGATCACGTCACCATTTTCGCAGCAGACGTGTGCACAGATCTTCCTTGTCACTCACCGGATACCACATGCCTCGACATGGTATTACGCCCCATGATCGCCCCGGACCTCGAGCCCGAGCAATCTGCCGCCCTAAGCCACCTTTTGGCGTTCCTACCGCGACATCTTCGACGTCGACGATCGACCACTCGGCCAGACTTCCCTGGTGAAGCACCGCATCAACACAGGTGATGCTCTTCCCATTAACCGCCGACCATATCGGGTATCTCCGTCGGAGCGCAAGGTTATTCAAAAAGAAGTGAACAAGATGCTAGCCAAAGGCATTATTGAGCCCTCATCAAGCCCCTGGGCGTCGCCCGTCGTCCTTGTTAAAAAGAAAGATAACACGTGGCGTTTCTGCGTTGATTACCGTCATCTAAATTGCATTACGAAAAAGGACGTTTACCCTTTGCCTCGAATTGATGGCGCTCTTGATTGTTTACACGGTGCACAATACTTTTCATCAATCGACCTTCGCTCCGGCTATTGGCAGATTGCTGTGGACGAAAAAGACCAAGAAAAGACTGCGTTCGTCACCCCGGATGGCCTGTACCAATTCAAGGCTTATGCCATTCGGTCTCTGCAACTGTCTCTGCAATGATGGACTTTCTGCTACAAGGGTTCAAATGTTCAACATGTCTGTGTTACCTAGACGACGTCCTCGTATTTTCGCCTACATTTGAGAGAAACCTTGAGCGTCTGTCCGCTATTCTCGACGTCTTCCGCACCGCTGGCCTCCAACTGAACTCGTCGAAATGCCACTTCGGCCGCCGACAGGTTACAGTGTTGGGCCACCTTGTCGATGCTTCAGGTGTGCGGCCAGACCCGGAGAAAATACGTGCAGTCACGAGCTTCCCTGTACCCCAGTCAGTCAAGGACGTACCGGAGTTTTGTGGGACTCTGTTCCTGCTTCAGACGGTTTGTGAAGAATTTTGCAGCCATAGCTCGACCACTTACTGAGCTGCTGAAGAAAGGCGTGCCATTTACGTGGGGTTCTACTCAAGCGGCCGCTTTTTCTCATCTCATCACGATTTTGACGCCGCCGCTATATTAGCCCACTTCGACCCATCCGCTCCGACACAGGTCCGAACCGATGCTAGTGGTGACGGGATTGGAGCCGTCCTCACCCAACGCCATCAGGGACACGACCGCGTTATCGCTTACGCTAGCCGTCTCCTCACACCTGCAGAGCGCAACTATTCAATTACAGAGCGTGAATGCTTGCTCTTATCTGGGCAGTCTCCAAATTCCGCCCATATTTGTATGGCACGCACTTCTCTGTAAACACGGACCACCATACGCTCTGCTGGCTTTCATCACTGAAAGATCCTACTGGCCGGCTTTTTCGCTGGGCTCTGCGACTACAAGAATACAGCTTTGAAGTGATGTACAAGTCTGGACGCCTACATCAGGACGCCGACTGCCTATCTCGCTATCCGGTCGGTGGATCGAGCACCATCCCCGACACCGACGTTTGCGTTTTCTCCGTTCCCCAGCTGACCCACATCGCAGACGACCAACGCCGTGATGCCTCCCTGCGTGCTATCATCCAACGCCTCGAATCATCATCTTTGGACCGGTCTCATCGCTCGTTCGTACACACTAAACAAACTCTGACCCATTAGGGTGTAAACGAGGTTGTCGCCAGACGAACACCCTTTGCACCCTATTGGGTGTTCGAAAAAGGGTGCTAAGGAAGGGTGCAGAGAGCAGCACCCTTAAAAAAGAGTGCACAGCATAAAATTTCAAAGGGTGTAATGGTTGTACCCTTTATAAAGGGTGCTATTGTGTCATAACACCCTTTATAATGGGTGCTGGAAAGGTGCTCCACATCGATGTACCAATCGAGCGAAAACCTAGGATGGATGCTCGAGATGGCCACAAATGTAGAATGCCTTATACTTTGCAGACAGAGCCGTGTGACAGGTCACATACACTCTTAAAAAAATGTGGTGACCCACGCTCCATTTAGGGAGAAACCGGCGATGTCCCCAATGTTCTTCTTTAAAATGGGGTAACGTTTGTCCCTTTTGACACACAGAAACGTTCCTCCCCCGTCAAAACCACGATGGCTCACACCAGACTAGCGTAGCGAGCAACACAATTAGGCTTAGCATGTGCACTGATTTAGCGAGTACACCTTTATGCCTTAAGCGACGCACGTTGATACTACAGAATGGCGTCTTGGCGGATAGTTGACAGTCGGACCTATTCATGGATTGCGCAAGGACACCGGAAGGCTGATGCAGCGCATTTACATACACATATATTAGTAAGTACACGTTTTCTGGTCTGCAAGACACATAGTACACACATATTCGATGAATTGAATACACACTTTATTCATTTACATACAATATAACCAATTCTATGATCAAATTACAACCACCGCGTACGCACAGATGTGTTTACACATACCCAAATACGAAGTGCAGACGCTTCTATAGTCGTTGAACTACGACCGACGTGGTGGTACAAGTATCATGTCATTTTTGGTTAACTCTTTTACATTCTATGGCTGCATCACAAGATACGCAGACGTAATTATACTGTAGCTATCCCTTAACCAAGATCAGCAGTTACCCAAAAGATACATAATAATGAACGTGATAATTACAGGGTTCAATAAGTTCCCGTGAAAACGACTACCAAATATGCATACCATTCCGACGACATATTGAAGGTTGCGCCATCTCTCGACAGTGGCCACAGATAAAATTGCTCTCCATCTTATTTTTTTTAATTTTTATTGGTACTCTGGGAGGGCGCAGCATGCAGAGCAGATTATGTCGCCTTCGTCGCGTCGACTTCGTTCAGTGGTTTGGTGTTAACATCTGTTAACATTCTATTTACGCGTTTACCACAAGTATGACGATGAGCCAAGGAATTCATTTCAACTGCTAGCCCTTCAATGACAATGCTTCTGATGCGGTAACGACCGTCTTAGTTGGGTCATTCCACGCCAAACGTCCCAAGCATTGCTCTCGACCCTCTCCAATTGTATTGTAAAAAATTGTGGACGTTCATATCAGTGCACTATTTGCCCTCGGAAAGTATTTTTTGGAAAAAAAAATTTTGTTGTCTATTACAGTGATTTGAATTTTGCCGTAGTGGGTGAAACCTAGGTTGCAAGAAAATGCTCTAAAAATACAATACCTCACGCAACGCCTTAAAAATCTGCTATTCGCTTGAAAAGGAATGGAACTATGTTATTATCATCCATTGACGACCACTACTATGCCTCACGACGTGCTTTGTGCTGAAGGAAATGCTGCAATTCTGCGCCCATTTTGATTATTTTTTAAAAATTCTGCGAATATTACAGACACAATAGGATTATATCACATGGCTGGACAGTTGGCAGTAAGCGTGTCAAAAAGTATTGAAGTCGATGACCCAGTAGTTTCGAAGTGGAAGGCTGCAAACATAAAAAAATGTGTGAAATGCCCCATGTTCAGGCGCATGTGGTGTGGTGATGCGGTCCCAGTAAAAATGCACGCTTGGTCTCATTTTGAAGAGCAAACAAAGGAGATTTATTTGTGAAAGTTTCATCGGAGTTATTTTTGTTTTAGGCGAGAAACAAAAATTTATGTTGAGCGATCGCGGCGTTCCTGGGCGCGGGCCCGTAAGTCCGCTTCACTGCGCGGCCACACTCCCTTGGGGCAACGGAATTATGCGGTGCCCACGCGGGTGTGCAAGATCGTGTGCTGCTGTGAGTTTTCTCGTTTCGACACGCATTCTTCGGCTTTCCGCAGTGCCGCCGACGAAGTGTCACGGAAAACGAGAGATGGTTGGTTTAAAATATATTGTTATATAATAAAAGGGCCTAACAGACACCGGGAATACACTTACAGTTCTGTTTTATGGGCAGCTTGCTTGAACGTGACTCGCGCCATACGTGCCTCGGAGCCGAGTGGTGCTTCGTATTCTCACGCTCGGATCTTCGGCAGAGGTGAACTTTGCTCCGGTGATCGCGTTTCCGAGCGAGCACGCGGCACTCGCGGTTCGTCTTTCGGCCGCATCCCTTGGCAGCGCGTAAGATAAACATTGCGAACGGTGAGTATACTGCTATCGTGTCATATTTTACGCCGAGAGCCTGTACAACGGATACCGAAAGCGGAAACCGCCTTCGTCCTTTTAGATGTTTATCGCTTTCTCTTAGTAATCGTAAGGTGATTACTAAGCTGAAGGCATCGCATGCAGCGTGGATGGCGAGAGAGCGCGTGGGGTTTATTCTTCGACTGCGCACCCACAAAGAAGGTTCTAGCTTGGAAGCGGAGGCAAGACGACGATAGTATTGCTTACTAAAAAGTCCTAAAACATGAACTTCCTGATGTCAAAAAGTTGACTACTTTTCAGACGGTACATCGTCGCAGTATTAAAACAAGAAAAAATGTGTAAACTTGTGCTACCATGAAAAAGACTTTAGTTTAGCTGCAGAGTGGAACTTTTTCGCAACCTCTCATGGTAAGAGCGCTTGCGATGGCGTTGGCGGCACCGTGAAGCGGCTGGCAGCCAGGGCAAGTCTTCAGAGACCCTACAAGGGAGATATCTTTACACCCCATGAGCTTTTTACCTGCTCAGAAAAAAACATCAAATGTATATTAGTGCTCTGGGTGCCAGAGAGAAGGGTTGAAGAAAAAAAAGTTGAGCTCTCAGCAAGGTTTGAGTCGACAATCTCCATCAAAAGTACGCGCACGTTGCACCATTCCGTGCCATCATCACTGACCACTGTTAATGCCGGGCTCACCTCCTACTCAGCAACACAGGCATTTCAAGTGGCGAAGACCATACGTCGGCAACGGAAGTAAGAACTGCAACCTCCGCAGAGATCGAAAACCAGGCACACAACCCAAGTTCTGCGTCTGTCGTACGTTCCGACTACTAACCGGTAGCCTTTAGTGCCCTTCCGAAACCTTCTGCCAGCCATATACACTCTTTGCAAGTTTTCAGCAACGTGAAAACTCACAGCAGCACACGATCTTGCACACCCGCGTGGGCGCCGCATAATTCCGTTGCCCCAAGGGAGTGTGGCAGCGCAGCGAAGCGGACTTACGGGCCCGCGCCCAGGCGCACCGCGATCGCTCAACATAAATTTTTGTTTCTCGCCTAAAACAAAAATAACTCCGATGAAGCTTTCACAAATAAATCTCCTTTGTTTGCTCTTCAAAATGAGACCAAGCGTGCATTTTTACTTGGACCGCATCACCACACCACATGCGCCTGAACATGGGGCATTTCACACATTTTTCAATGTTTTCGCCCCTTCCACTTCGAAACTACTGGGTCATCGACTTCAATACTTTTTTGACACGCTTACTGCCAACTATCCAGCCATGTGATATAGTCCTATTGTGTATGTAATATTCGCAGAATTTTTAAAAAAAATTTCAAAATGGGCGCAGAATTGCAGCATTTCTTCAGAACAAAGCACGTCGTGAGACATAGTAATGGTCGTCAATGGGTGATATTAAGATAGTGCCATTCCTTTTCAAGCAAATAGCAGATTTTTAAGGCGTTCCGTGAGGTATTGTATTTTTTAGAGCATTTTTTCGCAAGCTAGGTTTCACCCACTACGGCGAAATTCAAATCACTGTAATAGCCAAAAAAAAATTTTTTTTCCAAAAAGGTACTTTCCGAGGGCAAATAGTGCACTAATATGAACGTCCACAATTTTTTACAATACAATTGGAGAGGGTCGAGCGCAATGTTTGGGACGTTCGGCGTGGAATGACCCAGTTGTGTGTGCATACGTTACAACGTGGGTCGTGCGAGAGAAACAAGACAAGATGGGCTCGCACCAGACGGTGTTCTTTCGTCAGCGATGTCAGTGGCTCTTGGCAACGCGGCACCTCGATTACATGAGGCCGATAGCTCCATAGGTGATAGTCAAAATCCTATTGTAGCTCCACAAGCTACGTATACAGCCAATGGCTAGTCAGCTTGTAGCGCAACGCCTGGTCAGCGCCGGCCCTGCACGCCGAAGAGGCCGAGACCGCACGAGTGCCAGAACCAATGTAGAACTTATGTTCGGCCGGGTGCTTCCCCAACTCAAATACCCGCTACTTTGGTAGGGCTTCTAATGAGACCGTGGTGGCCAACCAGGCAACTTGAACAGCTGTTGGCTATGTTCGTTGACCACGTTGCTCACAAACTTTTGTCGGCGACTGTACACCCTCATGAGTGCTCTTCAGCACCCATTAGTTGTAGCACCGTTCTTGCACCCTAGTTTACACCCTTCTGATGTATGCACCCTTTGCGTTCCACTTGTAGGGTGCTGCGACCCAAATAGGGTGCTCTAAGGGTGTGCAGTACGGTGTCGCACCCTTTTTCGCACCCTTATGGGTCAGAATTTGTTTACTGTGTACTCCAAGCTGGTGCCCTATACCGCCACAATTTTCACCCGGACGGACCAGCCCTGCTGCTCGTTATACCAAAACACCTCCGCTCGACTGTTCTCCACGAAATTCACGATGTTCCAACTGCCGGTCACCTTGGTGTGTCGCGCACATACGACCGGATCCGTCGACGCTTCTTTTGGCCAGGGCTTGCGCGCTCCGTCAGGCGATACGTTGCGGCGTGTGAAAAATGTCAGCGCCGCAAAACACCATCGACGCTTCCCGCTGGGCGCCTTCAGCCACTCGACATTCCTTCCGAACCATTTTTCCG
Source organism: Rhipicephalus appendiculatus (assembly GCA_030522465.1). NCBI lineage: Eukaryota > Metazoa > Arthropoda > Arachnida > Ixodida > Ixodidae > Rhipicephalus > Rhipicephalus appendiculatus. The sequence goes on from JALIZH010014567.1 coordinate 65,039, forward strand.
CGTTGGCTTAGACTTACTTGGCCCTTTCCCCCCTGTCTTCCTCTGGCAACAGGTGGATAGCTGTGGCCACAGACTACGCCACGCGCTACGCCATCACACGAGCTCTTCCAACAAGCTGCTCCACAGATGTCGCCGATTTTCTCCTACATGACGTGATCTTGCAACATGGGGCTCCACGCCAGCTGCTTACGGACCGTGGCCGCACTTTTCTATCGAGGGTCATAGCGGACATCCTGCAGTCATGTGCAACGAGGCACAAGTTCACTACGTCGTACCATCCGCAGACAAATGGCCTCACAGAGCGTCTGAACCGAACACTTACAGACATGCTTGCGAAGTATGTTTCGTCGGACCACTCGGACTTGGACCTTGCTCTACCGTACGTGACATTTGCCTACAATTCTTCGCGCCATGATACTGCCGGTTACTCCACTTTTTTCCTGTTGTTCGGCCGAGAACCAACATTGCCCCTCGATATCATCATTCAGGTTCCAGCAGCACCGACCAGCGAATATGCCCTTGACGATATTACCCGGGCTGCTCATGCGCGGGAAACAGCGCGTACTCGCTTTTTGACCTCCCAAGCGAACCAACGACGTTTGTATGATTAGCGACACAGGGACGTGAACTTTTCGCCCGGTTCTTTGGTTCTGCTGTGGTCTCCGACCCGTAGCGTTGGCCTGTCGGAAAAAATTCCCCATCTCCCACTAAAGGGAACCATGTGTAAATGCGAAGCAGCGGGGAGATAATTGGCTTGAGTGGGAGGAACGTCGCCGCTCTCGTTTCACGGCAGCGGTCCGGGCGCTCATCGCGGCGCTGCACAGGAGAGAGAATGAGGCGCGCGCGCTCCGTCATTTTCATACCGCGGAACTACCGTGGCATCCCCAGCGGAGTATGCAGCTGTCGCACCACCTGTCGTGCGCGCCGCTCCATAGAGGATTCCTAGAGAGGAGAGAACGGGGGGCACCGTAGGAGAGGCGAGAGAGGGGACGCGCATGTGCTGCGGGGGTGTGGGACGCGAGAACCGCTCCGTAGAGTAGAGGATTCCTAGAGTAGAGAAAGGGGTGAGCGTAGGAGAGAAGGGGAGGGGGACGCACATGCGCTGTGGTGATGTGGGACGCGAGAAGGACTAAGCCCCGTAGAGGATTCCTAGAGGAGAGAACGGGGGGGAACCGTAGGAGACGAGAGAGAGGGGACGCGCATGCGCTGTGGGACGCGGGAACCGCTCCGTAGAGTACAGGATTTCTAGGGGGAAAGAAAAGGGCTAGCGTAGGAGAGAGGCGTAGAGGACGCGCATGCGCTGTGGGGATGCGGGACGTGGGTTCCGTAGAGTAAAGGATTCCCAGAGTAGAGAAAGGGGAGAGGACGCGCGTGCTCTGTGGGGATGTGGGAAGCCGCTCCGTAGAGTAGAGGATTCCTAGAGTAGAGAAAGGGGGTGACCATAGGGGAGGAGAGAGAGAGGTGGAGAGGACGCGCATGCGCTGTGGGACGCGGGAAGGAGGGACGGACTTGCCCCCCCGCCAAACACATGGGGGGCAAGATCAAGGAATGGAGTCAACCTGGGCGACATAAACCACCTGCCTAGCCATTGCTAGGCATGCAGCCTCTCTGTGCTCTCGGCCATGACTCTGCTGACTGTAGTGGTGGTTGACGGCCTTATAGTGTACTACAATGTTCTGGTTCACATAGTGGGTGCTTCCTTACTTCATGAAATTCCCGATCTCCCGCTCTTATCCCCGCTCTCATTTCACTGGCAGCAGTCCCCCCTCCAAACACATGCAAGCAAGATCAAGGAATGGGGTCAACCTGGGTGACAGATACCACCTACCAGACGCCACAGACATTGCTAAGCAGCCTCTCTGTGCTCTCGGCCATGACTCTGATGACTGTAGTAGTGGTTGACGGCCTTCATATTACTACAGTGTTCTGGTTCGCATAATGGGTGCTTCCCTACTTCATGAAAGTGGCCGGACGCGGGACGGGGGACGGACAAAGCCCCGAGCATAAGATGCTTCGCATCTAAAACTGCTCTCTCGGTACACAGGACCATATCGAGTGCTTCGTACGGTGACTCCCGTAACATACGAAATCGCTCCTGTCACCTCGTCGTCTCCATCCTCCCCGCAAGCAAGCGATATCGTACACGTCGCAAGATTGAAGCCATACAACTCTCCCAGTGATGTTGACGTCTAGACGCGCCGAGACGGCGCATCTGCCGCGGGGGGTTATGCTACATGCATAATGCCGGCCCTGAACCATGCGCGTGGCGCCCGACGAAGAAAAAGAAGATCGTTGGCTGCTCGCTCTGAGCTGAACCGGTCAGCTGTGCGATCGCCGTTGAAAATATATTTTGTGACTAGACTACGGTGCAAGCGACTCGTCACTCCCGTAACAATATGTCAACCGTGTCGTAATGAAAGGAACGTCTCTGCGCGCAACATTGGCCATTTCAAACTATCCTAGAATGTCTACTGCAAGGACTGTTGCGAAGAGCCTACTACGCCGTAATTCTTGGTTTGCACGCGCGCCTGCCCAGCTGCCATTTTTTTGTTGATGTTGCTACTGCTGCTATGAAAACTAATTATCCTCGAGAGCTTTTTAATTTATAGGCCTTCACCACCAACTTGTTGCACAATTCACATGTTTGGATGCCTTGTGGTGATTTGACGCCTCGGGACTTGTATATTTGACGCCTTGCAAAGTATACGGTGCTCTCTGATGGCTTGATTTTATTGCGACCCTGACAGGAGACCGGCAAGACAATATTTTAATGAAAGTATAGCAATGTTTATCGAGGTAGAAAGAACAAATGAATGTGTTCTTTCATAGTTTTGGAACGGTAGAAGCCCTGTTTACTATGAAGGAAGTGTAAGTCGCAATGTTCTTTATCAGTGCATCACGGCCGTTGTAGCGTTTGTTGTGCCGTGTTCGTTGAGTCATCATTGTTGTGGATATTTCTTGTGTATTGTAATATAATCCTCTTGTCCCCGCGTGCGTGACGTCCAACAGGATACAAAGAAAAAAAGTCACAGCATATCCACGAAGTGAATGATGATGAGTGGGCGAAGCTGCGGGGGGATCATTCGGGTAACCATGAATCTTCCCGTACATTGCCCACTCGATCATGCAAAGACGGGACACGTCGTGACGCGAACCCTCGCCGCCTCTCGATCGGCTTGCCAGCGCTGCCGTGCCGTTGCAGCTGCGCGAGCCCTCAACTCAGGGTCGGCTTGCCTGCGCTGCCGTGCCGCTGCAGCTTCACGAGCCCGCAAATCTGGATCAGTTTGTCTGCGACGCCACCGCCTACATCTCTCTCGCACAACGTGAGAGCCGTGCTGCAGCCACTTTGCGAGCCGTCCGCTCCGCCGCCTTATCTTCTTCGTTGTTCATAGCAGTAGTAGTAGTATGGAAGTGCACTGAGTGACGACCGTCCAAAGAGAGAGAGGAAGCGCGCCGAGAGCCGAGAGTAGAGCAAGCGCGCCGGAGATTGGAGGGAGCGCCGCAGAGCCATCTAGTGGGCGCCATGCAAATCAAATGAGAGCACAACTGCGCCTCTAGCGGGAGCGGCGATTGCTAGCGTGGCTACACCGGGAGAGTGATGTACAAGACTCGCCCTTAAGGAGCTTCGCCCTAAAAGAGAATGTGCTCAGGAACGCGCTTATTGTTCATCGTCATCAGCGTCATCGCCATGGCGTATAATGGTTACCTTGCATGTGCTGTGCCGTGACCGCAGCGTCATCGTCATCGCACTAGCGTGGCTACGCCGAGTGACACGGGCGGAGTGATGGACAAGCCTCGACCTTAAGAAGCTTCGGCCCTAAAACTTCCCCATCTCCCGCTAAAGGGAACCACGTGTGGATGCGAAACAGGGGGGGAGATGGTTAGCTTGAGCGGGAGAAACGTCGCCGCTCCCGTTACGCGGCAGCGGCCCGGGCGTTCATCGCGGCGCTGCACAGGAGAGAGAATGAGGCGTGCACGTTCCGTCATTTTCATACCGTGAAACTACCTTGGCGCCCCCCAGTAAAGTATGCAGCTGTCGCGCCGCTCCGTGGAGGATTCCTGGAAGAGAGAACGGGGGGGGGACCGTCGGAGATGGGGGAGGGTACGGGCATGCGCTGCGGGGGGTGTGGGACGCGGCAGCCGCTCCGTAGACTAGATCATTCCTAGAGGAGAGAGAGGGGGGCGAGCGTAGGAGAGGAGAGAGAGGAGGAGAGGATGCGCATGCTCTGTGGTGGGGTGTGGGATACGCGCGCCGTTCCGTATAGTAGAGGATTCCTAGAGGATAGAAAGGGGGGTGAGCATAGGAGAGGAGAGAAAGGTGGAGGGGACGCGCATGCACTGTGGGCGTGTAGGACGCGGGACGTGGGCGTCGCTCCGTAGAGTAGAGAATTCCTAGAGGAGAGAAAGAAGGTCAGCGTAGGAGAGGGTAGAGAGGGGGGAGGGGACGCGCACGCGCTGTGGGGGGTGCGGGACTCGGGAAGGAGGGATGGACTAAGCCGCCGCAAGCATATGCAAGCAAGATCAAGGAATGGAGTCAACCAGGGCGACAGACACCACCTGCCAAGCCATTCCTAAGCAGCCCCTCTGTGCTCTCGGCCATCACTCTGGTGACTGTGGTGGTGGTTGACGGCCTTATTGTACTACAGTGTTCTGGTTCGCATATTCGGTGCTTCCCTACTTCATGAAAGCGGCCGGACGCAGGGACGCCGGACGCGGGACGCACAATGCCCCGAGCATAAGATGCTTCGCATCTAAAAGATTACACCATCTCCCACTTAAGGGGACAATGAGGGTATGCGAAGCAGCATTGGCGCTGCACACCAAGTTTCCGTTTACGTTCACTCGCCGACGCTTGGCGTTAAATCGAGTGAATGTACAAGGCATATCTAATTACCTTTTAGGGGCGAAGTTCCTTAGGGCATAGGCTAGTCCGGCGTCCTGCGTCGTTGTCGTAGCCACCCCTGTGCGTTGACGATGACGCTGCCATCACGGCACAACACATGGAATGCACCCACTACGCGTCATAATGATGACGATGACGATCGCGATGCCATACAACACATGGCATCGCGATATGGTCTCACATGCATATCGTTTGACCACATGCAACCAACCACCATCCGAGGAACCTGCATCGATCTCGTCTTTGCAAACTTTCGACTACGACCCATCTAGGTACCGCTCTTCCTCCATTTCACCGACCATAAAGCCGTTATAATGAAGGGGTAACGGAAGCCACGGCTTATGTAAACGGTAAGCACGACCAACGAAAAAACGAAAACAAAACGGAAAATCACGGCTCACGAAGATAATGTAAATTTCTTGTATATATACACACAGTGTTTGTCAAGTCTTTGATGATGTACTGGGCGATTTCGCGGACGATTCACGGTTTACCGATGAACCTCCGGAGCTTCGCCCACTCATCATCATTCACTCCGTGGATATGGTGTGATTTTTTGTTGTGATGGTAATTTGGTTTTTGTAGGCTCTGTCTTTTGTTGATTCTAAAGCAGCAGATGGCAGTGGGACACATATGTCTCACTTTTCTCTCGAAAACCCTGAACAATAGAAAGCTCAAATTCTGTTCATATTATAAGAAGCTGATAAAAAAAACTTCCCCATCTCCCGCTAAAGGGAACCATGTGTGGATGCGAAGCAGTGGTGAGATGGTTAGTTTGAGCGGGCGAAACTTCGCGGCCCGAGCGCTCATCGCGGTGCTGCATCGGACAGAGAATGAGGCGCGCGCGCTCCGTCATTTTCATACCGCGGAACTACCGTGGAGCCCCCAGCGGAGTATGAAGCTGTCGACCCCTGTCGTGTGCGCCGCTCCGTACAGTATGGGATTCCTACAGGAGGAAAGGCGGGGAGCGTAGAAGAGGAGAGAGAGGGGGGAGGGGACGCGCTTGCGCTGTGCGGGTGTAGGACGCGGGCGCCGCTCCGTAGAGTAGAGGATTCCTAGGAGAAAGAAAGTGGTAGCTAAGAGGGGGGAGAGAGAGAGCAGGTGTGGGACGCGAGAAGGAGGGACGGACAAAGCCCCCGCAAGCACATGCAAGCAAGATCAAGGAATGGAGTCAACGTGGGCGACAGACACCACCGGTAGTGCGTGTTATTCTTTGCTTGCACCCACCACCTGCCTAGCCACTGCTAAGCAGCCACTCTGTGCTGTCGGTCATGACTCTTGTGACTGTGATGGTGGTTGACGGCCTTATTGTACAAGATTAATACACTCCAGCCAATGGGTGGAAAACTATCAAACGGACCCGTTGAATCAATCCTATATGATAAGCACGCAACGAAATCCAGGAAGCCTTAAGCCTTGCATCTGAGAATTCTTAACCGCTCTGATCGCCGTTGAACTGCCATTTTGAGCTCCTAGTGAAACTTGGCATGCACGCACCCCACTTTCTATCCTCTTGACACGGAAAAAATGACACAATGCGAGCGCGGCCTACTCCCTCTGTTTTATTTCTTTTATGCATGCGTTTCCGCTTTACTGGCCCAATTCTGCACGCCAGCTCATCTGAATATCCACAGGTGTCTTTCCTGCTCCTCCTCCCACCGTTTTCGCACTTGCCCTCTCCTCATCCATCTTTGTGGTGAGGGTTAATAATAATAATATGTGGGGTTTAACGTCCCAAAACCACGATATGATTATGAGAGACGCCGTAATGGAGGGCTCCGGAATTTTCGACCACCTGGGGTTCTTTAACGTGCACCTAAATCTAAGTACACGGGCCTCAGCATTTTCGCCTCCATCGAAAATGCAGCCGCCGCGGCCAGGATTCGATCCCGCGACCTTCGGGTCAGCAGTCGAGCGCCATAACCACTAGACCACCGTGGCGGGGCTTATGGTGAGGGTTAGCCTACGAAGCACAGAAGCGTTGAGGTAGGCAAGTGCTGCTTTGAAGAAGCCAAAAGCACTTGTCGAAACGTGGGCTTCAGAAAGATTTCTATGTGCGGAGTAGTCGAGGGTTTTTAGCGGTTTAATGAATGATAAAAAAGCTTAATTCCACTGCGAATAGAAGTTATTATACAAGTTATGAAAGGATCATTATGAGTTTTGCTAAATCAGTGAAAAAAAATATTGAAGGACACTTTGTACATTCCAAAGTGTGTTCCGCGAACGCCTTTGTCCATTGAGACAGCGTCGGTCAGAATGATTCCAAACGCTGGGCACAGCGACGCTACGGAAGCAAAGCGCGAGCGCTGTAGAGTCCGACGTGACCGGCGTCCGTTTGCGCACCCCGGCGGCCTCCTGGCTCCGTGCAAGGGCTCGGACGGACGGACGAACGGACGGACGGACACGGAGGGATGGAAGGACACGGATGGACGGACACTTACAGACGGACGGACAGACGGATGGATCGACGGATGGATCGACGGATGTACGGACGGACATGAGCATGAGACATTAAAGGCTTTCGCCTTAATAGTGCTAAACCTATTCCGCAAAGCGATGATGTGTTAGGACTAGTGCGAGACAAAACACGACATCGAGTACTGCGCCGTTACTTCGCTGGAGAGCTATTATACGTCTAACAAAATAACCCACCGCAAAGCTTCTGTTGAAAATCCTACATATACGAGATATTTGCATATGCATGAATGTTATGAATGCAAGTAGTTAGATATACAGGCGTTTTGTTTTGTTTTGTCGCCTAATAAAAACTGGCTCAACCCACAACGGGTATTCCCCACATTTTATGTCGTAAAGGACAATGTATACACTGCAACATTTAAGAATAAAGGGAGGAAGAACGAAACGCTAAATGAATCAAAAGTGAGAGGTAAAATAATTGGAAAAAAGCCGCAGGAAAACGCTTCACAAGAAAAGACAACGTTTTTTTTCCTTTCTTGTTATTGCAGGTTAATGCTGGACATGCCCATAGAACAAGGTCATGTGTGGCTCTGGTGCTACAGTACTGGCATAGAGCAGTTGTTTAGAATTCGGGATATATGCGGTGCGCGATGTCGGGGTTCGTGTATGTTCGTTTGTAGCTGCCACCATCGAACGGACCAGCATAAATCTGCAGTACTGGGGTCGCGGCCTCCAATGAAGACCTTCGGGCGCGTCGGCGCACTGCGCTGCTCAGTTGAGGCCTGGATAAGCGACTCTGGGCGATCTAGCAGGCCGAGGAAGCTGCCAAAAGACCCGGTGTATCCGTTAGCTCCTACACTCTAAATACGGTAACCTATAGCAAAGGTGAACTTTTTCACATTTTTGTGCACCTATAATATAAAAGTTACATCAGTGTAACCTTTACATTTGTAACCTTTCTAACGGTTACAAAATTAAAGGTTAAATTTGTTTATATAGGTTACACCCTGCTCTTTCGTAATGTAACCTTTGCAAAGGTATACAGCAATCGAAAAGACATAGGTTACTTTCAAAACGTCCTTTATTAAAATGTCCTTAGTCTTTCTGAAGGACTCAAAAGGCAACTCTCATATGCTGCAATGTGACCTGTGTAAAAATATCTAACTAGGAAAACGGTGTACAAAACCAAGACGAAGAAAAATATCAATGGAGTACACGGTTAGCACACATTCTTCTTTTTCAACAGCAAAAGAAGATTCTTCAGGCGGTTTGTGAGTAGTCCACGAGGAACGGTTGTGTCCGGCAGGGCAATCTTTTGCAGCAGCACAAGGATTGGTGAGAAAGCAGGCGAGTACTCAAGATTTTTGATTAAATATGTCAGCAGGCAAAAAATGAGGGCCCGCTCTATATTTCCATTAGACACCCGGATTACTTGCTCAGCGTTTCCGGCGTAAACACAAGTGTGTTCACGACAGGTATACACATGAGGTGCAGTGATTTGAACGTCATCCGGTAGAGCCACCTGTGAAATATTACAATAGTGCCAGAAGAATCAACACGGCAAAAATTCTCAGCGTACTCAAGTGAGATTAATAAAAAAAACAAGAATTTAGAGCATTCGTGTATTACTGTGATATTGAAAGTGAAATTCAAATTGTGAGAAAGCGCTTGATGCAACAGTAATTGGTAAGTGTATGCATGTAGTAATCATTCCACAAACCTCGTTGATAAGTGGGTGCCTTGAATGACATTGCAAGTGCTTGGCGATGTCGATGAGTGTGCATTCACGTTGTTCTTTGCATGAAAACGCTTCCGACACTGCTCTTAGCTTTCTCTCCAGGTCACCAATGCTGCTTTTAAACCGGAGCTCGACTTCGATGCAAAGCTGAAAAAAAAAAACAGTTAAGATAAAGCAAAAGTGATGATTAATATTAACGACAAAATAAAGCTTTCTTTCTGATATCCCTCATGATAAGAGGACGTAAAGCATTACAATAATAATTCTGACCATTTAATTAATTACTGCATAAGTGCACTGGTCCCCTTCACGAATCGAGATTTGGAGCAACAAAATGTTTGTTTTGGAGCAGTTTGGAGCACCTAGCTTCTGCATGCACACTGCTAAAGACTTTTTGAATACTTAGATTGCCAAGCATAACACCCAATAGTATAGGCATGCTCCAGAGCGATATTCCTGTGCCTTTAAATTTAAAAAAAAACGGTAACTAATTTGTTTCTTCTCAGTTGAAATAAGAACAACCAGCCTGTTCAGAGAGCCTGCTGCAGGGTCAGAAGCGGAGCACTGTACCCACTGATCCACCGCGGTGGACAGAAAAAAAAAAATACAAGTGTGCTGCGCCCACTAACCTTTCGAGTGCTCAGGCAGCGCACTCTGGTTAGGCACTTCAACTCCATTATCTTGTTCTGTACCACCTACGTAGAATACACAATGAAATAAGAGACAGAATCGTGTCGCAACAAAAAATTAAATTCTGTCACGCTATCGATGCCGACTGCACAATATGGTGCGCTGAACCCTGTCAACCAGTTTCGTTTATGTGTTGCATAAACTATAATTCTGTGGCGCCGCATATTAAGTACTTTCACTCATGCCCCAAGCGTATCGTCAAAAGCTTACGGCGCAGAACTCACTTCACAAGTACAGAAAGCACGCACAGAGTTCTAGAACTCTGGTTTAAAATATTGATGCCGCAGCTATCCACTGGAAGCTTGCGCATTTATGACTACACGAAAGCCCGTAATCACCGCTGCGCACGAGCGCACACGAGAAGGCGATATTTATTTGGAGAAGGATAATCACCCTACTTCTCAATGATAGCATATGATATACACGACGCAGCTGCGCTAGTACTCTGCTATAAAACGAGCACAGATAGCAGATAAATCGACCAAAATATCTCTCTACACAGTGTCGCGAGCAATAGGTCAGTAATGCGCAATGATAAACCGACTAAACCTTATATATATATATATATATATATATATATATATATATATATATATAGCTAAGACAAGCACCCTAACAACAAAATCCACAAACGAGGCCACTCTTACCAGCTGAGAAAAGTCCCGATTTGACAAGTATTCTAAAATAAGGAAGACCGCACATGCCGTTAAAGTGTATCTGAAACAAAAGCCACTTACCCAAGTCAGTTATTCGGCCATGAGCCGCTGGGCAGTGGTTGCAGTAGTCGCAACGAATGGCGCTTGCTGTGGAGTCGTCCGGTGAACGAAAAACGACGTAACGCCGACACTCACATGATGTTTCGTTGCAGCTGCCACGCAGCACACCCCACATATCTTTGCTGTTCAACGGCATCACCGGTTTCACGCAACGCATGCACAAACCCAAGGAAAGGAATTGGAAACAAAGTTCGCAACCGCCGCCAGAAAACGGCGTGCTTCACGAGTCCTGCCCGGGCGATTCGGCGCTGCACGCTGCATGCTATGCACGCGGTGCGCATGCGCTGCGCCAGCGATGGCGCCTTACCGTCGTCTAGACTTTATGGCGCCGAACGCAGCCGACCGCCAAGCGGTCAGGATGGTCAGGAGAACCCGCGCTCGCAGTGCATGCGGTATACTTTCACCGTGTTTTTACCCTTTCTTTTTTTTTTTGGCGAGGGACGCGGTGATGCTGCGTACACATAAGTTACAGAGTTGTTCATAGGTTACTACGGACAGGTTACACTGCGCTTTTCGCGCTGGTAACGTATGCATTGCTCGAAATGTGGATTTTGTAACTTTTAGACACCGCGCAATAACGAAAACATGAAAATAAACTCCTTTGTAACCTTTATTTCATAAGTTACTCACGCCCAAAAGTTACTTTATAGGTAACCGTGTTTAGAGTGTAGGTGAGAGCCCAGTCCAGCAACCCGCCAGAAATTAAAAAAAGTTTTTCTTCTCCTGCTTGGTAGCAGTAGCAGCGTAATCTTCCGGTTGCTTGAATGAACGTGTGGAAATCGGTCTCAACAGCACTTCGTTTTGCCCCGAACTGATCGGCTCCAAACGACAAGAGGTTAGGGATAGTAAATGTTAAACCCAGTCGACATCTCAAGTGACATTCTAAGAAGTGAGCCGACACGGCGGCATGACAGAAAAAAAGCGGTCTGTCGTTTCTGGTTCATTGTAAACTGGGGCAGAGGTTAGGTAATGAAAAGCCAGATTTGCCAAAGTAATAATTTATTCCGGGAAGTCTACCGAGAGAGCTGGTCAGGACCATTTCGCAGTGACGTGAAAGGCATTTCGTGGTGTTCCAGGATAACTGCATGTGCCGGTACTCCCATGATTGTAGGGGAGCTGTTCTACACTTTTTATAACAAAGAGCAGGCGTTTCAACCTCTCTCCTATATTCGAAGAAAAGCGGGGTATTACCGGTAACACCGGACCATCCAAAGACTCCATAGCGAGAGTCAGCTGCTTCATTTAGAAAAATTTCAGCAAAGCCGTGGACCCACACCAAGGGAACTTCTGATAGGCGATGTTTTGCAAAGACTCTCAAATATCCTGACAAGATGTGACTGCATATGTAATAATGTAAACTTTTCATTTCTGAGAAGTTAGTTTTCTAACAGCCATTGCGTATGCTCGAAATTCTGCGTGAAATATTGCCACGCGCGTTTCTTTCACTGTATTCGATTTCCGCCCAGAAATACTATCAGCAGTACTCGGCGCAGACCGCGCCTTATTGTTCCAGAAGCTTCTCGCTTGTAGTAGATCGTTCTGTTAAGATTGTACGCAAGACGCTAACACTCAAGATTATTCCAGAGCTTCCGCGACGAGTAGTGATAAGGCTAGAATGTTCGACGCGTGCGTTATAAAAGCCGGCGCGTTCCAACGATGTACAGTTGATCGACGGCCGACGCTCTGTTCGCCGATATCAGTGCCAGCGTTTATTGCTGTAATCTCACCTTCAGTTTACCGGCCACAAGTTCGGCCCAAATAAAGTGTTTCATCTTGGACTACTGCCTACTGCCTTCGTCGACGTCACGACCACGTGACATCTGGTGGAGGTGCTTCCCGGTCCATGTACCGAACGCCCCCCTCCAGCCGTGAGCCAAGCCCACAACGTGAAAAGGACATCGACGCCAACGCTGAGCAGCGAGCCAGCCGCAGACAGCAAGGTCCACCGCCAGAGCACGAGCCTCTCCCTGAAAAGACCCGGAAGACCAAGACTCTGACCTCGGCCGCAGCGACGATGACAGCCCCTGTGCCGTCTGCAACCATCCTGCTCCGGCAACTGAAGGAGCCGCCGACCTTCTACGGATCGCCAAGTCAAGATCCCGAAACCTGGCTCGAGACATTCGAAAGGGTCTCGGCATTTAACAATTGGAGCTCCGAGGACCAGCTGCGTCATGTGCACTTCTACCTGGAGGACGCCGCAAGGACCTGGTTCGAGAACAGGGAGCCCCACAATTACAACTTGGGACATCTTCCGGACCAGCTTTCTCACCGCGTTCGCAAGCGTCGTGCGAAAGGAAAAAGCCGCCGCTTTGCTGGAAACACGGGCGCAGCTACCGAACGAAAACGTCACAATCTTTGCGGAAGAGATGATCCGTCTCTTCCGCCATACCGACCCTGACGTGACCGAGGAGAAGAAGGTCCGTTTGCTCATGCGAGGGGTAAAGCAAGAGCTCTTCGCTGGGCTGGTGCGGAACCCGCCCAAAACAGTCCAAGAATTTGTCTCGGAGGCTACGACGATCGAGAAGAAGTTGGAAATGCGCACCCGCCAGTACAATCGCTGATCGATGCAAGAAAGCGCAGCTGTTCACGCCCTCGGATACGACGACCTACGCGAAACGATCCGAGCGATCGTGCGGGAGGAGCTGCAAAAATTGTTGCCGTCCTCGCAGCCCCAAGTTGCCTCGATCGCCGACATTGTTCGAGAAGAAATCCAGCACTCGCTGGGAACCACTGAACAGTCACATCCTCAGCCGCAAGCCACGAGCTACGCTGCTGTAGCCCGACGCGCCACCCTCCCCTTCACGCCCACGTCAAGAGGCCGCAAGGCCGCATTCCCGCTGCCAGACACAGCCGCCACCGCCATCGACGCCATACCGTCCACCTGCCGGCCAGCGCTACGCCCGAAGAAAAAATTGGCCGCGTATCTGCGTGCTTCGCTGCAAATGTCGTCGAAAGCATCGAAAGACGATAGTCCTCTGCCGGCCGTACTACACTGTTTTGCCTTGCCTCAGACAGCGCTTTCTCTATGTTTAATCGGCCGCATCTGGCTGGCCTTGATAAAATAGAAGAGGCGCTGCGTGAGACATGGAAGCCATCTGGCAGTGCTGTCGAGAAACATCACCTTGTGCAGAACCCAGCAGCAACATATCGCCAGCCGAGGGCTTTTTCCTGCATAGCGTCGCTTTTTGAGCGCAGCCTAAGAAACGCTGGGGTCTTCATAATTACGTATCTATGTATTTTCTTATAAAGAAACATACCAGAGACTACTTATTTATTGACGTTGCTCCTCAGACATGCGTAACATTTGCTTTTTGATCGACAATGTTCACAAGTATGAATAAAAATAGTTGTGCAAGATGGCTGGGCGCTCAGAAAGTGGTTAAACTTTGGCCAAGTGGCTGAATCGTGTGACGTGCCGACGAACAGAGAAACAGACCAAAATTTCTCCGTTTAAGTATCCCAAGAAAGACTATCGTCTTTAAAACCGACATTTGGCGGGCTGGCGGGCCCCCTGACAACCGCCCGCTCTGCTACCACTGCGGGGAAGCCGGACATACCTACCGCCGCTGCCAGTACCGACAGATGGGGCTACGCGGATTCGCCGTCAACGCGCCGCGTCCGCAGCCAGGCGAACGGCCTCGCGACATCGACGACTACCTCACCGGAACACAGTGGCAAGAACGACGACCTTCTCGCTCGCCGTCGCCCGGCCGCTACATGTCACCGCACCGCCGGCAGTACAGTGGCCCAAACCGGGGCCGATCTCCTAGCCCTTACCCGGAAAACTAAGGGCAGCAATCGATGGAGGTGCGGTTGCTGTACGACTAACTACCGAAGATCCTCCGCCGCCGACGACGACGCCGCGACGAGACCTGAAGAACCCGCCGCAACCCGAACCCAGCTCTGACGTCGAAACTTCGCGGCCTGCAGAAGACCTGACGAGGCAACATCGAAGCAGCAGTACAAACCGTCGTAGCCGTGACCCGACGCCGCGACCCAGCCGCAACGCCAGGCGACGAACTAGCGACCTCGACGTTCTCATCGACGGCCACAGCGTCACAGCTCTCGTCGACACCGGAGCCGACTATTCCGTCATCAGTGGGACGTTCGCCGCGAAGTTGAAGAAAGTAAGGACTTCTTGGGAAGGCCCTGAGATCCGGACAGCTGGAGGCCACCTAGTAACGCCGGCAGGAATCTGCACAGCGAGAGTGTCCATCAACGACCGGATTTATCCAGCAAGCTTCGTAGTCTTACAGCGTTGCTCCAGAGACGTCATCCTTGGTATGGACTTTTTAAGCCTTCATGGTGCAGTGATCAATCTTAGATCCAAGTCGATAACGTTATCCACTGAAAAAGCACTACCGCCGCATACGCCGTCAGGAAAGCACACCTTAAATTTGCTGGAAGACCAAGTCACCGTTCCGCCTCTCTCCAGCGTCATCATTTCCGTCGGCCCCGAAAAACCTGAAGACTTCGAAGGCGTCATCGAGGGTGATCAGCATCTTCTTGTAAACCGTCCGATTTGCGTCGCACGAGGCATCGCCGAGTTGCGTGAAGGGAAAGCAACAGTGATGCTTACGAACTTCAGCAACGAATACCCAGCACCTCCACCAGATGTCACGTGGTTGTGACGTCGACGAAGGCAGTAGGCAGTAGTCCGAGATGAAACACTTTATTTGGGCCGAACTTGTGGCCGGTAAACTGAAGGTGAGATTACAGCAATAAACGCTGGCACTGATAGCGGCGAACAGAGCGTCATATAATATTGTCACGTGCTTGATACCACGTGACAATATTCAGGCAGTCGGGGAGCAAAATACCAATAAAGCTAATGGGAGAAGATGCCCTCACCGGCCATCTGAAGAGTTTGCGTTGCGTCCGTAGTGATGGGGTGTTAAATTGTCGTGCGCCTTTGTTTCTAACATCTTCGCTGTCGTCGTCATCGAATTTGCCACCGCAAATGAACAGAACACTTTCTCATGCAGACGCTTCTGTTTGCTAAGGAAGAACATTGTGAAATGTTTGATTAATTCAATTTGAATCTCAAGAGGATGTACTCTTCGCTGTTCGAAAAAATGTTTATTGCTTCGGGATGATTTTGTTAGTATAATTTTAAATTGCCATTTCAAATTTATCGTGAGTTTTCTGAAATATCTAGCAGAGGAGGGGGGTTCAAACGTGACTATCTTTTTTTCAATTCTTCAGTTTCTTCACTGATACCCGGGAAATGGGTGCGAGTCATTCAGTATTTCAATGAGGATATCAGCATTACCATAGAATAAGAAGACGAACCAAGAGCCAATTCGACCGAACTTTCTTGTATTTAAAAAAAATTTAAAATCAAATCTTATTTTTACCCGAAACGAGAAATTACTCTTTCTTCTAGCTTTCTCATTATCTTTTTTTAAGCTACCCGATTCTTGGCCAATCCCCCCAGTGTGGGTGTGAGCCAGAAGCTTAGGATCTACATCTACATCTACATTGCTCACGGTATTGTGCGTTATTTCAGGTTCGGCGATCTCTTTCTGTGGGAACTTAAGCCCAGCCTGACCTGCTCGCCCCCCGTCGTTGTGCTGGGTGTGAAAACAGCAGTTCGACGCCTCTAGAAGGTAAATTTGATGACTGTCTGGGCATCCAATTTTTGGGAAAAGTGAGTAGCTAGCTGTCGGCGAGGCCTAACGGACAGATTTACGATCATGGCTCGACACAAAGACGAGAGGCGGCTTCTTCTCGGAAGGTTTGTCTTAGGTGTTAGGTTCGATAGCGTTGTTGATCGAATGCACCGAGCTTAAAGTCATCGTTTGTCTCGCTAACTGAACCCTAGATGGATTAAAAAAAATCCGCGCATCTCCACTTAGTGAATCCTGACGAGTGGGTGAAGCTCTCGCTATTGTATCGGTGAGTAACGCGACGTTATCCGAGCGTTGCCCCATATAACGTAAATTGAGTGACATAAGTGCATATAGAAGTGTAAATTTATTTGTTTGCCTCTTTAATGCTATTCTGCTCGCTTTCTATAACGTCTACGTTAGTCACCGACTACTGCAAAGGGTTCGTGCTTGTAGTGTTTTTTATTGTTCTGCCACAGTTGTGATTGAGGTTCGTCTATTGTAAACCTTTTTTTAATTCAAATACACACATATGTTTCGACTGTAGCAACGGTTTTCTATATACTATGACAGCGGACAGGGAGAGTCGACGGCAAAGCTTGGTCGTAAGGTCTATAATGTCTATGTTGAAATGGCGGACTAGTATAACCGGTTGGTTGTTCTAGGTGTTTTATATTGTTCTGTCACAATTATGATTGACATTAGTGTATTGTAAAACCTTTTTTTTTGTCATATGCTTTGATTGATGGGTGCTTAAATGTCGGTGTTTCTACGGCGTTGTGGCCTTTTATTTTGTTCGGGTTAACATCCTTTCATTGGGCTGTCATATACTTGATTGATGTACACACAGAGTGGGGTCGCACCTGCGCCTCAACTAGCGACTACGGCAAGCCTTTTCGTGAGGGCCTAATGAGCTTCGCCCCTAATACCACATATAAAATACGGAGTGATACCGCGTGTGTATACAGGGTGTTTCAAGAAATGTGTCAACTATTTTTTAAAAATCAGGAAAATGCGGCATTTGCTCGCTGTCTTCACAGTTGCTTTTTCTGTAGCGGCAGGCATCTTAAGATGGTTGAAGACATGATTTGGGACAGTAATTAAGAAAGCTAAATTAATTAGCTTTTTAATTAGAGGAGCTAGGCGGTTAAGTCAAATGGTAGAATTGAAGTCCTTCATGCGAGGAACCCATTTCAGCTTTGAGATTTCGAAAAAGCGGCCTCTGTTAATTATTGTGGCATAATGAAGTTCAGGCAAATTCAGCGGCAAAAGCGAAACCGAAACGCGGAAGAGCGCAACTGCCACATTCGTCTGAGACGTCCACAATGAGTGAACGTCATTACATCAACCATCAACCGACTTCTTGGTATGAGTATGTGGGCTGCACTTGCAGTAGTAGCACGCATGACGCACATACGTTAACGAACGGGGAAGCACAGCACCTCTGTAACCGTTGTCTTGAACAGTGACGTCATTCTAGTCGTCTGCCTGCTGCGCTCATCGGTGCTTGGGTTTCGGTTTTGCCATTGAATTTGCCTGAACTTCATTACGCCACAATAATTAATAGAGGCCGCTTTTCCGAAATCTCAAAGCTAAAATGGGTTCTTCGCATGAAGGACTTCAATTCTCCCATTTGACTTAACCGCCTAACTCCACTAATTAAAAAGTTAATTACTTCAACTTTCTTAATTACTGTCCCAAATCATGTCTTCAACCATCTTCAGATGCCTGCCGCTACAGAAAAAGCAATTATGGAGACAGGGAGCAAATACCGCATTTTGCTGATTTTTAAAAAATAGTGGACACATTTCTTGAAACACCCTGTAGATGTGTTGGTTTCTCGAAAACTTATTGTCTTGTTTATGTATTAAGCAATGATTGCTTGAAATAAGACCATCTCACATTTACCGCATGCCAGCGAAGTAACTGAAGAATGAACTTATTTATGAGAATTTTTTTAGCAGATTCTCACAGTCGTAATCAAGGCGCTTGATTCGTACATTGCCAGTGAACTTACCGCAAATGAAGTTGTTACAGATCAGTATAGAAGAACAGGTCCTAGAGTCGGAGGTGGCAATATGACAGACAGTACATAACAAATGTGAAGCAAAATTTAAACTTAACGTAGCATCAACGGGATGCGCAGAAAACTACAATTTCAACTTTAAGACAAGTGGGCATGCAGATTTCAAAGACATGATACAATAACGTGAGAACGTGTGATGCATTTAGTGATAGAAAAAAAACAGAAGGTTTGCGCATGAGTTAATTAGTCATAACAGTGTTGGCTGTGAAGAATATTGAGCTCTCGCTAGTCTTGGTTAGAATGATGAACTATGATATGATCGGACGTTCGTGTCTCGCGCACCCCCCTCCCCACCTGTAAATATATTTGTGCTGTGTGACACATAGAATGAAAACAAATTGTGCGCTTTTGCAACGTGCAAATATTGCTGTTTTCAAATTACGCACAGGGGAAGTGGTAAAGGTGGACAATCTTGATACTGTAATTAGCAATCTATTTCAAGCTCCTTCCTTTGTCAAATTCCAGGAAAACTCTGCTGCTGCTTCTTGGTAGCAACTCCTGCAACAACACCGCATCACTAGTGCCATCCACGGAACAGAAGTCTGAGTATGGGTAAGCAACTTCCTTACTGAAGCACAGTTAAATTCATTTTTGCATTACCAAAAGAGCCATCAGCTCAGCACAGTCATCCGTAAGATTGATTCGAAGCCGGTGGCTAGTTTCCAAGAACAAAATGGAGCTGGAGGGAAAGTGTGGTGAAATTGTGGTGATGTGGAGTTTAGAGATAAGTTGACATAAAAACAAAACATTCTCGCGAGGAGACTCGAAGTGCCGGCATGTAGCGTTGAATCCCGATGCTCGTACTGCTGCATCACGTAGAGTTTTTTAAACATGATATAGCGAAAAAGCTGGTTTCGCGAGCATTCTGCTGTCCGCGTCTTTGCTTGCGAGCGAAAAATCAGCATTGTCCGTGAGCGAGAATTAGAGATGAAATAAATAAATAATAAGCAGAACTTGGGTTCGTATGTGAATGAAACACAGGCCTTCTGTGTGGCAAACAGGTGTTCTACGAGGTAGCCACGCCATTGCTTGGAACTGCTTCCGAACGAAACGCTATACAAATGTCATCTTGTGCTAGGAGTCTCTATAATCCGCGTAATCTGCGTGGCAGAAGCGTAGAATCACGCCAGGCGTCAAGACGTGTGAATTGCTCAACTATTGAGGGGTTTATAGGCTGACCCATTGAAATCGCTCAGACGTATTTAATCATCAGCAGCAAAACCATCGACAAATTAGCAGCTGGATAGGTTGGCGACTTACCTAAATGACGCGTAGTGGGTATTTCGCCGATTCGCAAAAGGAAGAATTATGGGATAGTGGGCACTTCGCAAGTGTGCTTGCACTAAGCATACTAGGATAGCTTGGAATGGCTTATGTTGCGCTTGCAGATGTTCGTTTCTTTGCGGCACGTTGACGTGTCTAACCAGGAGTGAAGCGAGGCTACCAAGTGACAAGGCTATGCGAAGTGGACCTTATTAATCTATCGCGTTCTGCCCTTGAGGCGAAGCTCAAGCGTCCCCAAGATTTTTTTATGTGCTGCTGCGTTACATTGGCATGCCTTATAGTGGGCAAGAGGTCGTATCTATGTTTTTTACATGTAGGAGGGAAGGTATCTCTACACGTGCGCGTTTTCCAGAGTATCGACAGTTTTCATTGCGAAAGCCTGCGTGTAGATATCCTCATTACATTTTCACCGCGCTGATGGTACGTCAACGATTTGACCACGTGCATACATATTTTTGGTGCGGCATTCACACCAGCAGTGGAGGCACTGTTGTACCTCGTAACGTCTACTATATCTCGACTCTGCGCTCAAGCTGTCCTTACCGCGAACGTAATCGTGGCGCACTTTTCCCACCTTTAGCGCTCGGTCAATATTGCGAAGTGTTATATAGCAAAGGCATTGCGCTTCTTAGCGATCGCGCCCCTCTGTGCAGCCTTGGTTAACTAAAAATGGCGGCAAACACAAACTAAGGCCGTGCATGGCAGTGCAAGCGAATGAGATGGACCGACAATACGAGGCACGCCGCAGCAAAAAATATGCATCCTGCTGAAATGGAAAGCTTTAAAGGAGCATACACATGATTGAGGAGACACTTGCCGGACAAACATTTAGAATTAGTCGAAATGCATCCGATCGGCTGTGCTTAAAAATTCTGCATCCCATCTGAGTCGAATTCTGAACACCATTACCGCTCAACCAGCTTCGCAGAATGAGTGAACGATTTTTTCAGCTTTTCAGGAAAGCGCTATCTCAAATTCAGCTTATATGAATGCCTTATGACAGCTACGTTTTCTGAATACATTTAAAGTGTTTTTTTTTCTACATGCTTCTGCTTCTTTCTAGAGGAGACTGCATTCACGTCTGGTGTCACTAAGTCTTCGCAGCCTGTCTCTGTGAGCTCGTGTAAGTGCCTTTTACTTATGCCTGACGCTTTTCAGAAAAATCTACAATTAGTTCTTGGCACGCTACTTTGATTCAAGACGCCCTAGCAGCGTCAAAGTGCCCACGCCTACATTGCGTCCGCTCTTGAATGTTCGTCATTGCTTACCCGGGATAATAATGATGTGCTGTCGGTGACTTTTCATCCTATTTCTATCTGGGTTGTGGGCTGTGCAGTTGGCACCTAATCTACGTGCCTGTGTTTTACGCGGCCTCTGTGGGCACCAAAAACCCACAGGATCCCTTGTGCATTCCTATAACACGAGTCAATGGCTACTGCCATCATCTTTTTCTCCTCTGTCAACGTATAAGGGAGCAGGGAACATGAGCCGTGGCTTCACGTGCCCCTGACAAGCGCCGTCTTCGATTTCTTATCTTGAGGCCGCGCGCCCTCCAGTTTTGTTCGCGGTCCAAAGAAATACGCTATAATGACATTGCGTGACGTTATGTCACATGGCGCCACGTTAGCACTTGTGACGTCATGATGACGTCACAAATTTTTGCGGTCACCAACGTCATCAGGCGATGATGATTTTTTGTATCACTCGTCCCCGACGCCTCGGGACGGTCGCCGCCGACGGTCAAATTTCCCGTTTGATAAGGCATCTAAGGCTTTCGCATCAATAGAATGTGTGGAACACTGAAAATCTGTTTCATCACATCGTATAACTAGTTACGATGAATATAACTACATCAAGAAAATAAATTCTAGAACGCAGCTTGTTGCTCGGGCCGAAGTTCCGACAAGCTCATTCGTCTTTAACCGTTTCTACCCTGGATTTTTTAGATGCGAAGCAGCTTTTGCTCGGGGCTCTGTCCGTCCCTTGGCGACCGTCAGCTCCCCCCACGGCGCATGAGCCAACTCTCCCTTCTGGTGGAGGAGGTGGCGTGAGCGCTGCCTCCGCTTTGTTTCTCTTCTCCCGTTTCTCTCTCTCCGGCGTAGCTCTGCGCTCGTATATAATGCGGCGCGCGCTCCTATATAATGCGGCGCGCGCTCGCTGCGTTGCACTCTCCTTCGCAACGGCGCCATGGATGTCAACGTTGAGGCCAGTTGTAGCGGCATCGGTAACGTAAGCTGTGACAGCAGCGCAATCAGCGTAAGCAGCACCGCTGATACACAACTCCACACACAAACCAAACATACACGGAAATAGTTAACGCCAGCGCTGCTTCGCATCTCCACATGGGAGGTGGTGCAGTTCTTTATTTTGGTCGGATACGTATTCTGTACGTGTTTTCCTAATAGTTTGGACCTCAGAAGATGACAAACGAAATATTGAGCCAGTCGTGCAAGTATTTATGGACTAATGAACATGACATCAAATTACATAATGAGGGCTCAGTGGTGTGAAATGAGGAATAAGGATTCTTCATTTCTGGCACTCACTAGAGACCAGAAAATGTTAACCAACGTTTTATCTGTCAGCGTAATACTCTTCGGTACGTCGTCCCGAAAATGACGCTTACCCGCCTCGGCTTCACTCAAGACCTCGGTTGAGCTCCTTCTTCTTTGTGGCCCCCAGCCCGCAAACGTGCCATGACTTTAGTCAATCGCAGTGGGGCTCATTGAGGGAGTGTTTCCCCAAGAATGAGCAGTTTTGGTATGAATTCCGAGGTGCTAGGCGAAATTTTGTGTGGTGGTGTGGTACAGGGCCGAAAGGGTAAACGCTTGAACTCTTTACGGGCTGCAACTTCAAGGCTTCAGATGTAGCTTTGAAATACCAGCCTGTATGTAAGCACTAGCAGGTCTGAAAGCCCCTTTGCGAAACGCTGGCTTCAGCGACAACCCGTCTGCAATTATGTTTCATCCCTTCCAAGTTACACCTTCTCCTTAATTCCTGCTTTCAATGATTTAAATCACGACAATGTGATGTTTTGTTTTTGCTTTCAGCTGCGGATTCCCAGGATACGTAAGTTATTGCTTTGTAACACGTTTGACAGTTTTTGTTGCTAGAAATGCGGAATGAACCCAGTGTAGATACGAACACATTCACTAGAAGTGTTTTGGTGGGTTTATTTCTCACAGTATTAGTGCCTTCCATCATGAAAGCGACTGTCACAGCTATCATCTCTTAATGACTGCTCTTAAGAAATGCTGCAAACATGTACATTAGCAGTGAGTACTAACAATTACGAACTGTTAGGAGTATTTACCGTACCAGTGCTCCTTTACTGGCTTGCATACTTTGTACACTGAAAACTGTTGAGCACAGGGTTGCCGCTGGTGGGTATGTAGCGCCAAACTGGCTACTTTTGGACCCCTTTGGCGACGAAAATTTCCAGTTGGCGCCATGGCTCTTTTTTAAACTTGTGGATTTATTATTCAAAATGGTTTTATTTATTCATCAATAGTAAAGACTCTCTTGATAATACCGCTTTTGTTCTATTTGGCTAGAAATTCAGCGATAATATCAAATGACATGGCTACTTTGGCTACTTTTGGCGTGAGTTCTGGCGCCTTTTCATGTGCACCAAACGGCAACCCTGGGTGAGCGTTTCACAGGAGAAGAAAGGTCGAGTTAATATTCAGAACGTTCTTTTACTCTCACAAAGCATAGGATGGAGAGAAATGCATGGTTCCCTCTGTATGATAGGGGAGAGTGAAAATGATTTATACTCTAGCTCTCTCTGAGAAAGGGGAATGCCCATATACTCTTTCATCACGAGAGAGTAAAACGCCGTTATACTCCTGCTTCTGATGTATACATCGATGAGCCCGCATACCGCGAGCGACGAACACTCATTAAGCACACGTATACGCAGTAAAGAGTACTGCATTTGTGTGTAGTGGCGTCGTAGACGAATAATAATAAAAACAGCGTTTCCAGTGTCTCCCAGTTAATTTCAGCTCACTGGAACGCACTTGGAACGCTTCATATCCGTGGGTTTGCTTCGCATTTGTGTAGTTAAGAGGGCGAATATTACCTTATTCAGTAGGTCACGATCGGAACTAAACTCAAACGGTTATGGCACTCTTCGTACGTCGATATTCACGTTTTTAGCTACGAACGTCGCTCACGGAGCGTGCTGCCTAAAGCCTAATGTACGGTACGGCTTCAGTGAAGTATTATAGCTCTAGTCGCGAAATGTGAACAAGAATGACCGAAAATCTCTCCCAGGGGATAAAGAAAATGTAATTGTGCAGTGTGCAGTTTAGTAGTGTGATGTTTTGCACACAGAAAGGACTAACCGCTTAACGAATCGATGTGAATGCCGCGCATATGATCGGTTATGCTAATCTTTTTTACTGCCAAACGTGCCTGATTGACCTTCTGATCCCGGGAAGCAAGCACAATACAAAACAAATGAACCACAGTCCTTTTGGTTGCCGCATGTGCGGGGACACTCTAATCTGCCTACCTAAAGAGGATGAAAAAGTGTAATACCGGCATTACTTATAAGATGGAAAATGAACACGTGCATGCCGTCCTCGAGCGTGACGTTGCGGTTGCGTCTCAAACTCTCAGTGTGACGTTAGTTCATCGGTCGTGGGTTCGAGCCTCCCTCTCACGTCATTTGTTTTTATAAAATTTTCTTTTCCTTTCTTTATTGTCGTAGTGCTCGTTATTGAGTCATCATTATGGTCTACGCAGGCTGCAAATTGTCAAAGGCAATTCTAAAGCCCAATTTCGGCCCGAGTTCTGCTATAGTTTTCTCGAGGTGTACTACTATTCCCTGAGGGGTCATGTTACTCTGTTTCGGCGAGAATTGTGTTACTCTTTTGAGGTGGAGTACAATAACCCGTTCTGTGGGCATTGCTATATCCTGCCTCGTAAAGAGGTAATTTACTCTAAAAAGGAGAGTTAAATATGGGACAAGAAAATACTCTTCCAAAGAGAGTGCCCTGCACTCTCTTAGTTCATAGAATGTATTCACTATAACATTCTTGAATTATTATACTCAATGTCAACTTTCAGTACGCCTTGTGGCCACAATTGTCCGGTTTAATTCGTTAGACTCAGTTAAAGAAAATAAGCGACGCTCAAGCTGAATCCACAGGATTGTTTTTCACTATGTTTCACTGTAAATTCTTACTTCCTGCAAGTGCTGTGGACAAATTACATGATTTTTTTCGTGTTAAGTGCTCTTGTGAGTTTACAAATGCGTGTAGCGTTTAATGAAAGCACGCAGATTTCTTTCTTTGACAACGACCGCAAACGTGTCCCTTTGTGGACCAAACCTGTGGTGTGTCAGTCTAGTATGGTGGCACCTCATTATTACTGCGGTGATGAAGGGGGTGGTTACTTTGGGGTGTTCAATGTTCATTCCATTGCAATGACTGTAAGTGACGACGCTCAACAGCGTCGATACCGCGTTATTAGTAGGTGTGCGAGCACTACGGAATCACGATTACGGAATATACACTGAGCCAAGGAATGACTCGCAAAGTTGAATGAGAAGTGAACTTACTATGACTGATATATTAAACTAGAAAAATATCAAGCATAATTTTGTTCCTTCGAAAGCGTTGGTTCTCGCGTACTTTCTCTTTCACACTATGTGTAAGTTTAACAACACTTTAAAAAAAGGACACGTGAACTTCTGCGCAGTGGCCGCGAACCTAGGGAAGCAATGCTGGCAATCATCATATGCCTGTGCCTGCTGGCCCTGATAGGCGTTGTTGTCGTCCTCGTGTTTACTACCAGCGGTCTTGGTGAGTGCCTCTTTCTCGCTCTATTTGGACCAAATGCACGTGGAAAAGAAAGTAGACTGACATCGCCTTGCTGAGTAACTCAGTAAACAAATTGAAAATCATGGTTTCTGAATTCGGACATGGAAAACATAGCGACAGATCTGAAAACTAATATGCCGGGAAATAAGGGTGAACAGTCAAAGGAGAGGGCAGCTCTTTCCTATAAGTAGTGAAGCCCTGCAAGTTGTCAAGGAATACGTCCGCTTAGGTCACGTATTGACAGAGAACGGAACCATAATATTGAAGTAACTGCTATAATAGGCATGGAGTGGAGTGCCCTTCGTCAGCATCCCGAAATCATGAATGGTAATCCACCACTATCATGCATCAGGAAGCTTTATAACAGCTTTGTCGTGTCGGTACTTATTTACCGTGCTGATATCTGGGTGCTCACGAAAAGCGTTTAACCCTTCGTATCCCAGCGCCCACATATATGGAGAAAATATATCAGTTTAGTGGGAGCAGGCTAGCCAACACATTGCCTTAAAATTGATTTCAAATGTTGGCATTACTTCAGCATTTCAGAAAAATATTCATATGTGTCCACCAGGGCTGGGCAAAGATACTTTCAAATTGTATCGCGATACGATACAAGATACTCGGGTGAGAAGTATTGGAGATACAGATACAAGATACTTCCTGAATGAATGTATCCGATACGATACTTCCCAATTGTATCTTAAGATACTTCGATACATTTGTAAATTTGCTATTATAGGTCTATAAAATGAAGCAGCAAATGCCTATGTACATAATTGTTTATAGAAAATGTCTTAATTGCGACCAACTTTGTTTATTTTTAAGAAAATATCTCTTTGAATCTCGAAAGTTCTGTCTTTCTTGCTCAATGTGCATTAGTTTCCTCCTGAAACAAGTTACTGGAACATGTTTACTTGACAGCTCTTTAGAAGCTGCGCTATCAGTGGTTTTTACTTGAGACTTTTTGGAAATGATGAGTGTCGCTGCTCTGCATGGCGACCAGCTAGCGTGTTGCCGTCTAATTCCAAAAGCTTCAATAAGCCCGGTCATACACCTTACTTCAATAAGAAGCCTCTGCACTATGGCAAAAATACCAGTGCAGAGTCTTAACTTGTCCGTAAGCGTGGTTAGAGCTTTCGTAATAACTCATCACCCGACATCTGCAACGCAGCAACAACGCTGGTAGCGATATTTATTGATAATCATCATGTGAAGACGATAACTATCGAGTCGGCGCATATAATTCGCTGATGACATAAAACTGCAATGATTTTTTCATATTCTACTTATCTGCTTACGCAAAGCGTTCGTTAGCAACATATTCACTAACGTGCAATCTCTTGTCATTTGCTCTCCGATAGCACATGTGCCGCCCAGAAACTTCCCAGATGTATTGTACTACCTGGCAAAAAACGTCACAGGATATCACTGCTATTCACACTATTGCAACATTTAGCCCTGCTCACCTGCTTATTTGTAGCACACAAAAAAAATAAAAAGAATTTATCTTACTGTATACTCTAAGCACGCTCAGATTGCTTTACCTTTGTTCTCAGCGTTACCTTAACATAACAGTAAACTCACATCGAATGGAGATGTTTAAATAGTAGCAATAACCGAGAAAATGAAAAGAAAAATCAGAATAAAGCAGAGAAGGAGTTCAGGATCAGGTTACGAAAGGCATATTACAATAAACATACGAGTAAACACTATACAGACGCTATATAGAAAATGTGTAGGATGCAAACGGAGGAGATCAAAGAGAGAACTTGTGCACTTGGAATTAAGCCATCATTAAAAATACTTCTTGAATGATTTAGGACGACGAAGAAGGATAAAGTACGCCAAAATATCTTCTGTTACGTAAATGCTTGTTCTATTGCATCTAGCAGGGACACCGCGATGCGACGGTTGTTAGAATCTAAATTGCATACAAGTCAATCTCATCTCATCGCGTCAACCTTACACTCACCAGATCTTTGAAATCACTGGGATCAAAGCCGCGAGACGCTAAGCAACCCCATTCTTACATACTTGAGACTTTACAACGAAGCACCACGCAAGGCAAACTTCGATAACGACAACAAAGGGGCATCGAAATTTGAGGGAAAGACGCCGCACGCATTGGAGCACGCAGCACAGTACCGTTGCTACAAACAAGGTTGATGGCACCGACAGAGCTAAAAAGAAAGAAAACATAAAAAAAACGAAAGGTCGGCTGCGCGTCGCCGTTCGCACGCTTGTTTTTGTCAAGATTGCTCGAGCGCAATCACGTGGCTTTTCTCTACAAATAGGGACGTGTATAGACCTAATCGATAGTGCTCACTGGAACACCCTGGCGGAATGACAAAAGAATGTCACTCTCGCGTTAATTTTATTCAGGAGACTTAGTGGTAGCAGTATCAGTTTGAGAAGCAGAGTCCAGCCGACGTTTATTGTTTCGCATGGCGGCGTTTCTGAAGCAGTATCTTGTATCTTAAGATACACGATACATTATTGAATGTATCGGAAATACAGATACAGATACTCGTTTTGCGACACGTATCGCGATACAGATACAAGATACCCTATGAGTATCTAAGATAGTATCTAAGATACATGTATCTTCGATACTGCCCAGCCCTGGTGTCCACTTCTGTGAACAAACCATGATACGCGCGCACAGAATAACGGCGTCCTACTCAAGTCGCCTGTAGATGTGCATGCCTACATTTTTTAATAAGTTATCTCTAAATTCATAGGCGTTTTGAAATCATTCGGCTGTATTCGAGAAAAGGAATGGTTTATCTTGTTTTTGTGCGAACTTTGTTGCACTGTGAGCGATCAATGCTTTGTAAGTAGACTATTCGTTCATAACTGAGGATACTTTTGGCGCAAATCAAACGAGGACACATAAGACAAAGGAACAGGACAGGCGCCCGTCCTGTTCTTTTCTCTTATGTGTGCTCGTTTGATTTGCGCCAAAAGTATCCTAGTTATGAACCAGTATGAACTAGCTCAAACCAGGATTCTGCTAGAGTAGTCGCTGCGGCGTCCACGTTTGTGGACGCCAGGCTCACGAAATTCGTGCAAGGATCTGATAGAAAGGCGAATGGTACTAGGGCTTGCTCCGTTGCCGAGCGGCTCTGCGCAAAACATTATCTGTAATATAGGTAAATACAGCTTTTAGAAGTTATATTTACAACATATTTGCGTTATTCGGGACGTAGATCGGGTGATGGAAATATACATGCCATAATTTTCCAGTTGACTAGCGGAAGCGAATGTTCCGGTTTGAAGAGCAGCGATAATTAGCCCGTTGAAGCAGAGCCACCAGGAAGCACAGGCCTCTTGAACAATTCTACTGTTCATGATGAAAACATTCAGTTTGATCGTAACGATGAATGCTTTGGTAATGATGATTAAGGAAGATAAAGATAATGACAGACACTTTGAAATAAGGCCGTGGGCAAGCAAATGGGCCTTGAATGGTGGCAATGATGGCGATCATGAAAGCGTTGAACATGAAGTTAAGGCGTTGATGATGGCGAAAATGAACGATGATGATGAGAGTGCATAATCATAGCCGTCAGTAAGCGCCCACGTGAACGTTTATGATGATGATGAGTATATTAATGTACTCGTTGAACTGATGATTAAGGAGTTGATTATGGTAAGTAGTAATGATGACAAGGAGCAATGCATTGTGCCAGAGTTGTCGGCAGGCAAAATTCCTACGTACAATGAAGAAAGGTGATGGACTTAGTCAGTCGAACTGCTGTTTGCAGCGTTCACATATGTGGACACTTCTTTTCTAGAAAACAAGTGTCCTCTAGAATTGTTTTTTTTTAGAACTACACCTCAATATTCAAGCTTTTCGCTTCATTCCCATTTTCGTATGCATTGTTATTATATACACCCAAAAATATTTACATGCACCACTGGATTGGCCGTGGGAAACAAAGGCTCAACTTTATTGAGGACGACAATGCGAGCCACGGAAAAGGAAAATGTAGCTGAATACTTACAGTTGGTGTTAAATGAATAAGAAGCGGGTATGGGCAGGGTATGTAGCGACCAGGCAAGATAACCGCTCATTAAGAGTTAGAGACTCGATTCCGACAGAAGGCAAGCGCGCGAGGGGAAGGCAGAGAGTTCGATAGGCAGGTGAGATTGAGAAGGTGGCGGGGACAGGTGACTGAAGCAAGCCCAGGGTTGTCTTATTTGGCGAAACATGGGACAGGTCCTTTCCCTGCAGTGGGCGTAGCCAGACCGGTGATGATGTACCAGTGGTGTCTGAGTGGTTTTAAACCGCATATAGAGGTAAGCGCAATACAATGCTGCATTTAGTTTGTGAATCTCGGCAGCGTTATTTCGTTTTCTTTCCGTCCATTACCTCAGTCATTACTAAGGTAGGGCAAGCAAGTTGTTGTCCCGTATCAATCTTGAATTTTCGTATGACTTATTCTTGCCATCGATAGGAAGGCATTCACTCTAAAAGATCTTGGCTTGAAATGATGAATATCGCTTGAACAAGAAATGCCGATAAAGCAAATGTTTCTGGACTTGCCCTGACGAAGATAAGACACCTTGTAGTAGCATTGCCTCTGTAAGCATTCTCTGTCGATACGACAGATCTTATAGCAGCGTCGATGGTGCTTGTTTGCTACATCGTTTAGGCCAATAAAGATACCTAGAAAGTTAATGTTGCGGCACGGGACCGACTTCTGCATGTGGCTTTGAATTTGGGGTTGACTCAGGCGTTACCTCCACGGAAGACCTCGATGATATTAGTGGACGCTCCTCATCTCCACCTGCAACCGAAAATGTCCAAAGGACGGTCTCAACGACGCGGATAATGGGAGGCAGTCCAAGGGCCACAGTACAGCGAACGTCTACTGTAGCCCCCCATGAGTAAGTGTTCTTTTTGCGGATGGCGCTACAGACAGGCGTTATAGTGATTATAGAGTGCAGTGCATATTGAGAATTCCCCGGCTCTGTCCGTTGCACGAAATGCGCGTAGTGGGTGCGGGAGTGGAGTTGCGTGCATCCGGCTGCCACTGCGTACTTGCGCCTGCCGGGCGTGGTCAGCCGTCGTCTCACATGCTGCAGCTCTAGAGGGAATATGCAAACGTATGACATTTTCGTACGCGTTGTACGAAGGTCGTTTCGCTCGCTGCAGGGACCGCGTTACTATTGACCCGCATTTTGCTAAGCCGGGTTGCAGGCAAATTAGCCAGCTGCCTATCCTTAATGTACGTAACATTCCAATTTGATGCGAGCGCATTCATTTCTACGCCCTTGCGGAGATAGTGTGATTTCTTTTTTTTAATTCACGCGACGCCGCAACGACGGCGTACACGAAGTAGACGCCCTGCAAAATCGATGGGAGCATGAGACATCTATCGGATTATTCACCGTGGATTGTCAAAAAGGAGAATAGTATGGCTAATATGGTTGTCGGCTTCACAGTGTATTGCTATGAATGACAGTATTGTGTTTAGTATGATTATGCACGCAAAATTTACAAGCTGTAAGACTAAGCAAAATACCGAACATTCAATATGAAATCTGCATCTTCGTGCTTTAAACGCCGCACTGTGCCGAGAAATGGTTCTTCATCGCGAAGTAATTCTGTCAATATGAAGAGGCATCTCTGTGCTTAAAAGACATTGCACTGCATAAGATTAGTCGGCATCACCATTCAACGATGTTGTAATTTAGGGTGTACGTTATTCAGAAAAAAGAAACAACAAAGCTCTCGTTATTGCCAATTCTTTGGTCTCTCGCGCACTTCAGTTATTGGCGATGTACTTCTCCTACCCAGAAGTATCTAACTGGTAATACGCGTTTGAAGTCGGGGCTTCTACTGAGTGAACTTTTATCTGTGCGTGCATGGCCATTTACTCCTGCATCCCCATGGCAGCTCCCCACACGACGCAATGGCAACACTGTGGCATGGTGACCTGAGTTTTTTCTCTGCTGCAAAAAAAAAAGGAACAGACAACATCAAACAAAACAATTCCAGCGAAAACTACATTGGGATGGCCGAAAAGGTGTCCACACGAAAAAAAAATAAATAACGTGTAATCTTCGCTCACAAACCACGGTAGAATGCTCTGAAGAGGGCCTTCCTTCCACTTCCCGAAATTGCTGTGCAGTTTAATTCGGAGTAGAAAGTAATGCCGACATATGTTGTTGTCGCTACTGAAGCTGCTCCACCTCTTCAGACGTGTGGGCAGCGTAATGTAATCTAAATTAGCGTGGAGGTTTCATGTTGTGAGCCCTCCAGGCAGAAAGGTATCAAACGTGAAAGGAATGTATGTAGTGTAACTCAACGTGAGAGCTGTAAGTGTGGAGCAGCCCTTCACGTGCCCTTCGGCGACGCTGGCATCCACGGGGAAGCACGCGTTGGCGTTCGACAACGAGCAGCCTGCTAGGCCTCCATGTCAAAAAAGGAAGCCTTCATTTGTGATGCAGTGGCACCCTCTGCTCTTTTCCCTCCTCTTCACCCTCGCATATGAACTTTGCTGACCCTCACATATATTCCCCTAATCTTCACTGCCCTTTCCCACCCACATATTATGCTGTACTATACACGGCTATGGTGTACATCGCTATGCAATGTACGGTTTTGCCTGCGTCCCGTAATACATAGCTGTGCTAAGCTCCACCTACTCCCGTCCTACTTTCCCTCCTCCACAACCTCACACCAATCCTTCCCACCATCACTTGTCTTTCTAGCCATCTTGCTCTTCTATACAATACAGTGCATGACTATGCTATACATAGTCTTGCCCAGGCTGCACCAAGCGACGAGATCAGATGGCAGCAGATAAATCGCAGGATGATGACAGATGACCGCATACGAAAGCCCCAGCACTTAAAGTATTGCAGACCCCAAACAACGCATGTTGCTTGTCTCCTAAATTTTTCCCAGATGATACGTTTCCGACGACAAGTACCACAGCGGTGCCGACTACAACAACGACCAGCGCGACGACCACGACGACAACCACGACAACGACAACCACGACAACGACAACCACGAGCACAATGACAACGACCACAACGACAACAACCACGACGATGACTACAACGACAAAAATACCCAATGGTATGGATGCATTTCAGAGCGTAACTCTTAATCAGCAAGCATATGTACGCATTCAATAGCTCATAGCTCAAGTGTGCCTTGAGGAAATGGGAAACGCACGCCGGTGCGCGCTCACTCCGAGACAGCGGAAATTGGGAACTGTCACTTCGTGCGGAGATGTTTATACAGCTTCCATGTGCGCAATATTCACTTGAGCCCTCTCGGTCAGACCAGTCATGAACACGTTAGCGTGTATCATCACGGCAGATTAAATCCTCTTTTCCGCGGCGGATTGCGCATTACGTGAGCCCATGTCACGAATTTGTGCCATTCCTGCCGCGTCCGCGGACCTCGCGGACGGAAAATGCCAAGCTCTTTTTCTCATTCAGATTCACGCGGACTGACACATCAGATTTAGCCGAGGGTGCCATTATAGGTTTGGCAACAAGCGCAACTTTTTTTCTCACTCGTTTTTTTGCACGTCCTCTCAGACTTGCTAGCACTCGAGCTACCGTAAATCTCCAAGGCCATGTCCCACCAACAGAGGCACTCGCTAAGCCTACAGCTCTAAGAAAACGAGTACGGTTCTCAGAAACGGTGCCGAATCGTCATGAATACGTTGCCGGCTAAGCTTTCGGACACAGACCTCAAGGAATTTCAAGCGTCAGTTTGGGACTGACAACCCACGCAATGTGCGACGAAGAGCTTAAAGATTCGAAGCGGGCAGCTCTCGCTCCAGACAGTGCCGCCATGTTTTTTTTTGTTTTAGGGGCGAAGCTCCTTAGGGTGTGTGTCTGTCCCTCCTTTGTAGTATGTAGTAGTAGTAGTAGGTAGTCACGTATAGTGGGATGTACCCACTCCACGTGATAAAGATGACGATGACGCCTGATGACCATGAAGAGTAAGCGCGTTCCAGTATAGTGGAATGTACCCACTACACGTGATAACGATGAAGATGACGCTGATGAGGAAAACAAAATCGGGGTCTGTAGAGCTCTTGAACAAAATCATCATCTACCCCATATGTAAATAATAAAACATAGTGTATATACTTTATCAATATGTAAATAATGAAACATTGTGTATATACTGTATGTATAATCACACCACACCCCCCGCGTTTGTGTGTCAGGTCTTTGTATGATGATCGAGTGGGCAAAATTTACAGGGATTGACGGTTTACCAGATTACCTCCGGAGCTTCGCCCACTCATGATCATTCACTTCGTGGATATGGCGTATTTTTATTTTTTTTTCCTCTGACGCCTGCCTCTACTCGCTTCGTCCATCGTCTTCGTCTTCGTCGCTTCGTATGGGAAGCAAATCTAAAAAGGGGCCGAAGACAAGCAATCGTTTTGTACGCCTCATTTTGTCGCAATAATAAAAGTCCTAGGATACAAGAAGTGTAAAACGCGGTTGATACAATCGAACGATGGCATTATCTTATGATGTTTATTAACGACACCCAGAAGTGCATGCGAAGAGCAGCGGGGAGAGTGCGTGACGGTTGAAGACGACGTCCATTGTGTCTATTTCCCATGCTGAAGGTGTATCAGACCCTGTTCATAAACCTTTGCGTCTACGGGGCCTACAAACCGTTTTTAAGCCTCTTTATACCTTGGGACATGTGTTGGTGTTACCCAAAAACCGCACACAAGTGTTGCCAACCAATTTTCCGAAAATGCCCTACGCCGAGGTCAAAATCACCCTACTTTACCCTACACAACCTGTTTCATTACCTTACGTGTAATGAAAAATCACGCCGTGTAACAATCATAACGCGCAGACTATACACTGTACGACGTTACGACGTGCAGACGTATTGAGATGCTAAAGTCGGCACCGACTTTAGTAGTTTGAAAATGAGTTTGGAAGATTGACTAAGGTGCATGAAATACAGCAGATGGGGGGAAAAGGCGTTCCGGTATTTGTGTGGGAACAGGATTGACTGAAAGTTGAAAAGAATGTAAGAGACTCATCAGGGAGTATATCGGTGGCAGTGTAAGCGACATGGTAACAAGGAGCACTAGCGATACGTCATAGATGCAGAGGAAAAAAATGTTGTAGAGGGTTAAGTAGGGATGACAGCATTGGAAAGAAAACCGTCTGAGTAACTACAGTGAGGGTAAAAACAAAATGAGCAAGGATACATTTAATGAAAGGGTAGTCGGGTAGTCTTAGAACGCGTAGTTATAAATCGAGATAAGACAAAGTACATGCCTGCCGAAGGTAAGAACACGTGTTTTAATTGAATGCATGTTTGAAAAAAAAATTTGCTGACCGTGCAAATATACACTCGGGTGTATTTTAGGGCGCTAATCTACATGAAGCCTTGGGCTTTGGAGACAGCAGTGGAAAGGTGAACAAGTCGGCGACAGAAAAAGTGAAAGGTGACTGCAGGATATGTGGCGCAAACGTAGGCAGAAAGCAAAAGAAAATCAGGAAAACTAAGGTTATTGTACAATAAAGCGCACAAAGGTTAGCTGTGAAGATAAGGTTGTTTTCTGAGAACTGAAGATTATTTCAGCTGTAAAAAATTAGGCCACAATGATAATAATAATAATAATAATAATAATAATAATAATAATAAGAAGAAGAAGAAGAAGAACCAGAAAATCTTAAGCATGGCCGAGCGAAAGTCACAGCCTCGTTATGAAAGGGACCATATTTCATCCACCCATCCACTCTCATAGAGAAACTCGTATGGTCGCTTATGCATTCACCTAAGATGGCTGGAAGGCGAAAACCATTTTCTTTTTTTTTTTTTTTTTTTTTGCTTTTTCTGAGTCGCTTGTATTGACCGACTCGAAAGATTTCTGCACCTAGCCCGGTTTTCCATTGCCTCGGTGATCGGAGGTCTCGAAAGCTTTCACCACCTCCCGGGCATCCGGGATCGGCGCACCTGTGACCATGCGATGATGACATGTCAGGAAGTCATCGTTTGACGTCACATTGCTATGTCACATTGACATCACAATGACTTCATAATGACGAAAAATCTGGCGATATGTAACGCTACGATGACGTCGTGAGGTGGTGTCGTTATATCATGATTATTTTTCGCAACACTCGCGTTGACATCGACAAACACTGTTCTTGTTTTATGAGGCATGTAACACTTTCACCTGAATAGCCGATGCCGACCACCGTCGCAAAATTTAAAGCACCCACATGCAACGAAAAAAGGGAGACCACAGAGAGGGACAAAACCATCCACGAGAAAAAAACATCAATGCTAGCAGAAGAATGTGTGGCGTATTGTCTTTCATATTTGCCGTGTGCTGGTGACATGTGAATTAACACAATTCCAATTTTATTTAAAGAAAGATTTAGAGTTCGCATCCCTTCAGGAATGCAACCCACGGGTGTGTCCCGCAGATTCTATGCATTTTTCACGATCAGTGGCGAGCAAAATGTTGAAATTTCCCTATGTATTATAGGAAAATCGTTTTGCCGCCCTACTACCCTACACTGACCGAAAAATACCGAAAACGCCCTACTATAAGGATAATTACCCTGCGGTTGGCAACCCTGCCGCACACCTGCGGACGTCGCAATCCCGCACACCTGCGGGATTGCGACGCGCCTTACATCGGCGAAATAGGCAGGAAATGATCAACGAGGCTTAGAGCTCAAACGGGAAGTATCTTCAGAAACGCATGCAACGCGTTCGAAGACGAATAGTGTTGAACATTGCGTGTGTTGACCTAACCAGGGCTCCGAAACCTTTTCAGACGTATAGGCCGAGTTGAATGAAGGCGGCATGGCGTGGTCCGGAAGGTGAATAGAGTTGGGGGGGGGGGGGGGGGGGGCGGCCTTGCATGAAAAGAGTGAAAATTCGGTGAACTGACCATAATGTAAATAAACTGATATAGGAATGATGTTTCTTGTCAGCAATGCATGTTACAAAGTTGCAGTTTGAATGCATAGGCGCAAATGAGGTTCAGCGTTGGGATAGTCAGCGCAGTATAATGTGGTGTTTCCGGCCAACTAGCTATACGCTCAACCTCGTTGAGCGTTAATGAACCTTGTTCTCGATATAGTCTCTTCGCAGACGTACGCACTGCCGAACACGGTTATCATGGGCGCTGCTAGTTTCTTCTAACTTTCTTTCTTTGCTACTGTCTGATCCATTTAAAGGGGCCCTGCAACGCTTCGTGAGTATAGTCGGAAAACGCTGCCGATCGGTACACGAGGGTCCCGAAAACACGGGAGCCAAACGATACAGCGCAGCACACGGCCTGGAATTTGCAGTGAATTGTCAGTCAGCTGAAAATCGCTTTATTTTATCTCGACAAATGACGCTAGAGGCTCTAAAACCACTACGTCCCAGGTTAAGTATCAGCAGTTGACTGATTTGAACATAGCGCGCTCAGTCGTTGCTGGGGCCGCCGCGGAAAGCCGCGACTTGTCGACGCGAGCGCGCGCGTTCGCACTGAACACCCGCACATTCGAATAAAAAGTGCTCAAGGTCGCGAGGCACGCGTGAGGTGTTTTCTTCCCCCGTGCCATCACTCACTGCTTCGCTTCCAGCGATTTCGTCGGGACGAGAGAACAGAGAATACAATTTCACCGTGCGACAAATCTCTGCAACTCCGTTCGTACTGGAGAAATTTTCAAAATTTTTGGGGCGGTGAATTCGTGAGGCAATAAGCTGTTTTAGTGAATCAATTCCGTGGCTACTTGAAAAGTGTTGCAGGGCCCTTTTAAGGTCAAAACTGCCGTGCCAGTCTTCAGATAAGAAGTGACGAGAGTAGGAGGGAGAGTTCTGACTTTGTTCCGGGGGCCGCATAATAGTGACTCTCTGGCAGCATGCTGCCCGCAGGTTTTCGACCCCTCACCTAAACAATGAGACGATGCTGACTCGTGAACGAAGGTGAGGGAAAGAAAACTCCTGTAATCGTGATTTATTCGCCACGACGCAACGCCTTGCAACAACAACCACGGCCCGCTACCGGACGTTTACAAGGACATATATGACTAGAGGATTGGTTTAGTCCCGCTCGTTTTTAAAGACGATAGTCTTTCTTGGGATACCTAAACGGAGAAATTTGGTCTGTCTGTCTGTCTGTCTGTTTCTCTGTTTGTCGGCACGTCGCACGATTCACCTAGCTGGCCAAAGTTTAACCCCCTGCCTTACGACCTCCAATCTTGACCAAGGGGCATGTGTTCATACGGGTGAGCGTGGGCAATTAAAAATCAAATATTACGCATACCTGAGGCACAACAACAATACCTTAGTACTATTCACAGTGTTCCTTTAAAACAAAATCTATAGATACGTAATTATAAAGATCCTAGTGTTTATTACGCGGCGCTGAAAATGCGCCGCTGTGTACAAAACAAGTCTCCGCCCAGTGATTTAACTTCGACGCTGTGGTGCTGCCACCTGGCAGCAGCATAGTTCAACACAAGCCGATGTTCCCCGGTAGCGCTGTAGATGGCGTCCTCTTCTGTTTTATCAATGCCAGCCAGATGCGGCTGATTCATCGTAGAAGAGCGCTGTCTCAGGCAAGGCAAAACATATATGGCCGCTTGATGAAATACGACCCACTCCACAAGACATTATCAGAGAACGCAGAGAAAAGACCGACGACCAAATTTCAGCGGAGAAACGCCGGCGTCCGTCTAAGCGTGCCCGGAAAACTTCCGAAAAACGAGCCCAGCGGCTAGCCCAGCTATTAAATTGTGGTACCCATGCCGCTCATGCAGTGCAGTCGGCACAAGACTATCGTCTTTCGACGACATTTGCAGCGAAGCACGCAGATACGTGGCAGATTTTTTTGTTCTTGTTTGTGTTGCCAGTGCGTACTCAGGATGCAACCTCCATTGGAGGCTCAACGTCTGTCATTTTTTTTTCAATAATTCTTCTGTTAAGTCGGAGTAAACCTTTTGCATTCAGATCTAAGCACGCTCTAAGAAATTAATTCATAGTTTCAGGTATTTCTGACTCTCAGCTGTCTCACACGACGCTTGTTTTAACGCGATAGCGTTAAAGAGCTCGTTTCGCAGAAATTCCGGCGTCGGCGTCGGTGTCGGCGTCGTTGGTTGTGAGCGAAAAATCATCATCTTGTCCGTGACCGAAAAATCGAGAAAGATGCAAATAAAATAAACAATGAAAATTTTCGGGTCCGAGTGAGGATCGAACCCGGCTTGTCTGCGCGGCAAGCAGGTGTTCTACCACACAGCCATGCCTCTGCTTGGAAATACTGTGAAAATAACTTCCTCCGCTTGGAAATGCAATGAAAATAACTTGCATGCTTCGCAAACACAAGCATCCTTTATATAGGCGTCGCAATATAACATGTATTATCCCAGGAATATTGCGTGGTACAAGCGTACATTGCCATCGGGCGTCAGAATATGTGACTATCATAACGATTCCATAGTTGAAAGCCAGCTACCATTACAAACGGCACACACCTTACTGCGCGTATTCCCTTAACACCACGTAGTGGGTGCATAGCAAGTTCGAAAACATTTCCCACATTTGCCGCGCATAATTTCTCCTGGTTTAAAGCATACTACCCATTACAAAGTATGCACTAAGTGATTGAAGTACGAACTAGGAACGGGGTATCGCTATCGCGTTCAAGTCTTAAAGGCGAAGCTTAAGGGTCCCCCCAATTTTTTTAGCCGCCTGTAAACACAATTAGCTTGCAGCCCCGGACGAACGACACTATAAACCCAGCGTCCTAATGCTGCACCGGTACACCAAGAACAGAGTTAGAAGCCGAAAAGAGAAAAAGGATATAGATATACCAGCCCCCCGTCCACCTCCCAGTAAACAGGACGTGAACATAGCAAGCTGTAGAGTTGCAACTTCATTGATTTAAGTTGCATTAAAGAGCAACCTCTGAACTCGGTCATCTGCAGAGAACATAATCCTCTTAGCGGCCTCCTCTCCTAAAGAGCGAGGGGAACCCTAATGCGGAAAGTTGAAAGGAGGGGGGGGGGGGCATATGATGAATAAAAAAGTTAGAAAAGGTGGAAAGCGCCTAACGCTGGCCTTTAACGAGGGTAAAAACTAAAGTGACTGTAACGGCATTTTCCAATACTGTTGCTTTACAGAAAACTAATTGCTGCAGTGAGTAATTGCTGGAGTAATATAAGTAATTGCTCCAGTAATATATTCCAAAGCGGAGCATCACCACTAACCCAAGTGCGCCTTGGTATACTCCTAATCTTAAACATTTATCTAACAGAAAGAAGCGTTCCTATCGTTTGGCTAAAGCGTCGCAAACCGACTTCAGATGGCACGCCTATCAGTCAGCCTCGGAGACTTATTTGCAAGCGCTGAAATCCGCTAAAACTAACTTCATGTCATCTACTCTTCCATCTCTGCTACAGGACAATGTTAAAAAGTTTTGGCGCCTCATAAATCCCGTAACCGATTCCTTTATTGCGCTTGAGGACCATAACGGCGATCGAATACCTAACAATATATGTGCTTCCACATTAAATGATGCTTTTGTTAAAAATTTTTGTCCTACATCAAATGTACACTCGCCCGATTTGCGTCATGCTGATTTCCCGCTTAGGCATCCCATATTTATTGACGTATCAGGTATCGCTAAACTAATTGATTCATTACACAATTGTTCATCTCCTGGTTACGATTCTGTTTGCACCAAACTTTTGAAGAGTAGTTCTGCCTACAGTTCCATCATACTAACCAAGATCTTTCAGCAATCTCTTGACACATCTAGCCTTCCAGCTGATTGGAAGATTGGGAAGGTGGTTCCGCTTCATAAATCTGACAGCAAAACTTCACCTCTTTATTACAGACCCATTTCACTAACCAGTACATGCTGTAAACTGTTTGAGCACGTAATATTTAAATCATTGGTTAGTCATTTAGAAGATAACTCATTTTTTAAGCCTGCACAACATGGTTTTCGTAAAACATACTCATGCGAAACTCAGCTTCTCTCATTCACTCATAAACTGCACCAAGTTCTTGACGAATCATCACGCGCGGACTGCATATTCTTGGACTTTTCTAAAGCATTTGACAAGGTTTGTCATCAACTGCTACTTCACAAACTCAGCTTTCTTAACCACGACCCTAACCTTTTCAGATGGATTAGGTGCTTCCTTCTCGACCGCTTACAATTTGTTAGTGCAAATGGCCATAATTCACCCTTTACTAACGTAAATTCCGGAGTGCCACAGGGCTCCGTCCTAGGACCTCTGTTATTTTTAATATACATTAATGATCTTCCCGCTGTTGTTTCCTCGCACATCTTTCTTTTCGCTGACGACTGCGGGATTTTTCGCGAAATTAAAACCGATAATGATACTGCCACGCGCGTTTCTTTTACTGTATTCGGTTTCCGCCCACAAAGACTATCAGCAGTACTCGGCGCAGACCGCACCATATTGTTCCTGAAGCTTCTCGGTTGTAGTAGATCGTTTTGTTAAGATTGTACGCAAGACGGTAACACTCAAGATTATTCCAGAGCTTGCGCGACGACTAGTGATAAGGCTAGAATGTTCGACGCGTGATTTATAAAAGCCGGCGCGTTCCAGCGAAATTCAGTTCATCGACGGCCGACGCTCCGTTCGCCGCTATCAGTGCCAGTGCTTATTGCTGTAATGTGACCTTCCGTTTACCGGCCACAAGTTCGGCCTAATAAACAGTTTCATCTTGAACATACCGACTGCTGCTTGGGTCAACGTCACGACCACGTGACCACGTGACATCATGTGACCTTTGCATACAACACGGCTGTACAAGAAACGACGCAGATGACGCCGTATGGATTTGTCTACGGAAGGACCCCGGTAACGACGCTCGACGCCATGTTGCCCAATGTCTCCGACGAGGAAAACATCGACGTGACCGCCTACCTACAGCGCGCCGAAGAAGCACGACAGCTAGCCCGCCTGCGGATCAAGAATCAGCAGACGACTGACAGCCGCCACTAGAATCTTCGACGACGCTTCGTGGAATACCAGCCCGGCGACCGCGTGTGGGTGTGGACACCCATACGACGACGTGGACTTAGTGAAAAACTTCTGCGACGATACTTCGGACCGTATAGGGTGCTTCGACGTCTCGGCACACTCGACTACAAGGTTGTCCCAGACGGCATTTCGAACTCTCAACGGCGCCGTGCGCGACCTGAAGTCGTCCATGTCGTGCGCCTCAAGCCGTTTTACGCGCGGTAGTGAACCTGAGGACTGTACTTTTTGTTTCATTGGACTTTCTTGCTTGTGCGTATTGTTTATTTAAATTTCTTGATTTATTGTCGTTATTTATTGTTGCATGTATTTTTCCCATGTGTTCTGTTCTAAGCATCGGGACGATGCCTTTTCAGAGGGGGGGCATTGCCACGCGCGTTTCTTTTACTGTATTCGGTTTCCGCCCACAAAGACTATCAGCAGTACTCGGCGCAGACCGCACATTATTGTTCCTGAAGCTTCTCGGTTGTAGTAGATCGTTTTGTTAAGATTGTACGCAAGACGGTAACACTCAAGATTATTCCAGAGCTTGCGCGACGACTAGTGATAAGGCTAGAATGTTCGACGCGTGATTTATAAAAGCCGGCGCGTTCCAGCGAAGTTCAGTTCATCGACGGCCGACGCTCCGTTCGCCGCTATCAGTGCCAGTGCTTATTGCTGTAATGTGACCTTCCGTTTACCGGCCACAAGTTCGGCCTAATAAACAGTTTCATCTTGAACATACCGACTGCTGCTTGGGTCAACGTCACGACCACGTGACCACGTGACATCATGTGACCTTTGCATACAACACGGCTGTACAAGAAACGA
This sequence comes from Rhipicephalus appendiculatus, assembly GCA_030522465.1. NCBI lineage: Eukaryota > Metazoa > Arthropoda > Arachnida > Ixodida > Ixodidae > Rhipicephalus > Rhipicephalus appendiculatus. The sequence continues at coordinate 107,225 of JALIZH010014567.1, forward strand.
CGCAGATGACGCCGTATGGATTTGTCTACGGAAGGACCCCGGTAACGACGCTCGACGCCATGTTGCCCAATGTCTCCGACGAGGAAAACATCGACGTGACCGCCTACCTACAGCGCGCCGAAGAAGCACGACAGCTAGCCCGCCTGCGGATCAAGAATCAGCAGACGACTGACAGCCGCCACTAGAATCTTCGACGACGCTTCGTGGAATACCAGCCCGGCGACCGCGTGTGGGTGTGGACACCCATACGACGACGTGGACTTAGTGAAAAACTTCTGCGACGATACTTCGGACCGTATAGGGTGCTTCGACGTCTCGGCACACTCGACTACAAGGTTGTCCCAGACGGCATTTCGAACTCTCAACGGCGCCGTGCGCGACCTGAAGTCGTCCATGTCGTGCGCCTCAAGCCGTTTTACGCGCGGTAGTGAACCTGAGGACTGTACTTTTTGTTTCATTGGACTTTCTTGCTTGTGCGTATTGTTTATTTAAATTTCTTGATTTATTGTCGTTATTTATTGTTGCATGTATTTTTCCCATGTGTTCTGTTCTAAGCATCGGGACGATGCCTTTTCAGAGGGGGGGCATTGCCACGCGCGTTTCTTTTACTGTATTCGGTTTCCGCCCACAAAGACTATCAGCAGTACTCGGCGCAGACCGCACATTATTGTTCCTGAAGCTTCTCGGTTGTAGTAGATCGTTTTGTTAAGATTGTACGCAAGACGGTAACACTCAAGATTATTCCAGAGCTTGCGCGACGACTAGTGATAAGGCTAGAATGTTCGACGCGTGATTTATAAAAGCCGGCGCGTTCCAGCGAAGTTCAGTTCATCGACGGCCGACGCTCCGTTCGCCGCTATCAGTGCCAGTGCTTATTGCTGTAATCTGACCTTCCGTTTACCGGCCACAAGTTCGGCCTAATAAACAGTTTCATCTTGAACATACCGACTGCTGCTTGGGTCAACGTCACGACCACGTGACAATACTAACGCTCTCCAATCTGATCTATCTGCTATATCTAACTGGTGCACTAAATGGCGAATGGAACTTAATGTAAAAAATGCAAAATTATGCGTGTCACCCGGAACCCTAACATTCCTCCTCCCTCTTATCTTCTCAAAGGTGTTCCATTAGAATTTGTCACTTCATATAAATACTTCGGTGTCCACATCTCACCTTATCTAAATTGGACTGTGCACACAGAGTACATCATCAGCAACGCTAACCGCATGCTAGGCTATCTACGCCGGAACTTTTCCGCCGTTCCATCTTCTGTTAAACTAATACTTTACAAAACCTTAATTCGCCAAAAGCTAGAATACGCTGGCTCTGTGTGGGACCAAATGCAAGCCAAATTAACCACTGCCTTAGAACTCGTTCAGAATAACTCCGCTCGTTTCATTCTCTCTAACTACAATCGCATTGCTAGCATATCAGCCATGAAAGCCATCCTTTCTCTTCCATCCGTAAGCACGCGTCGAAAAATTGCTCGCCTGAACTTGTTTCATAATATAAATTCTCATTCAACTCTTCATAGCACACTCATTCTTCCACCACACTATATGTCCCACCGCATAGATCATCATCATAAAGTAGGTGTTCCATTTTCAAAAACGAAAACATTCTCCCAATCATTTTCACCGCGCACCGCGATCGAGTGGAACCACCTTCCGGCTTGAATCACATCAATCACCGACAATAAACGTTTTCGAGAAGCACTAACCAATGTTACTTAAATATACAAGCCCGTTTTACTTTACTGTTATTATTACTCACTATATTTGTTTTGAATGGTGTATGTATGTAATTTTTGTTTTCCCCCCCTCTGTAATGCCTTTGGCCTTGAGGGGTAAAATAAATAAATAAATAAATAAATAAATAAATAAATAAATAAATAAATAAGTTCTCTTACTTAAAAGTAACTAAGTACTAAAACAAGTTACTCAATAAGTGACTAGTATTGGGTAATGCGTTTCTAGTACTCAATTACTTTCCAACACTGGGTCAGACATGCTGATGTCGTTCATAGCCACACCGGACCATAGAGTAGGACCTGCAGGCTGTGATAAACACGAAGGTGAACTCGAATGCAGTGAATATCAGTATTCATTGAAAGACGCGTCATGCGACGCCAGATGCATGAGGCCCGCGGCGACGCGAGAAAAAGAGAGTCAAAAGAGAGTCACAGCACACTGACTCTCTCCGGGTCTCCTCTCGAACACTTTCTGGTGGTTGCATCACAAGTTAACTTTTCGGCACGGATAAGTGAACTCAGTTGTCTCGCGAAGGGTCGTCGTCAAGGGTTGTTATTCTCACGCGGCACTTGTCGTTTGTCTTATACGTGCAGTACGGTCAGTAAAAATAATCAATCAAGGCGGCTTGCTTTTCTATTATTGCCTTACCGAAATAAAATGTGTTGTTAGTCGCGCATCGTATGCCGTTCTTTCCTTGTCCCCATCCTTTAAGCGGTGTTTTACCGTTCGGTATGCAATACCAACAGCCCCAGCGTTGTGCACTTTTACTTCCCGTACCTCATGGAACGGGCCACCGATTTCCAAGCGAGAATGTCATGTGATGATGTCACTATAACACAAGTTAAAATAACACGGTTCAGCAATCTTGACGCCCAGATGACGTCACAAGCTTTGGTGTTCTCAAATCATGACATGAAAAAATGACGTCATCACGCGATGATGGTTTTTCGAGCCAGTCGTGTTGAATCTACCGTCGCAATGGTCTTTGACGAGAGATGTAAGACTTTCGCCTTGATAGAGAGAATAAGTAGTACGTACAATGCACGGCAGATTCACCCTGTGTATTCTATTGCATTCTCCCAGTGAGGCTGATCATGTGCACCGTAAGCGAGACCGCCATCTCAGAAGACATGTACCCGCCAGACAACTACTGTGACTACCTCTTCTACACCAACGTGATCACATCCAACGGCCGAATTCAAGCTGCAAAGGACTCCGTCAGCTGGGATCTCTTCCAGAGGATGGGCCCGAAGTACACAATCATGCAGCTGGGAATTGCGTTCGAATTTCCGTAAGTCAGAAACATTGTAATTATTGAAGACTGAAAAACTGTTAGAAGAAAGTGACGCTGTTTCAAGAGTCATGTTTGAGTTAAAGCGGATGAAAACAATAGGGATGGAGTGAAGTAGAAGTATCCCTTTAATGTTTTCATCCGCTGTCATTGTTTTGTATAGAGGCGCACTAGGAGCAATCCTTAGGTGATAAGATAGTCATATTGCACTTACGCAGTGCTGGGCAGTATCGCGATACAAGAATATCGGGATAGTATCTTAGTGATGCTTTTGCGTATCTGTATTTCTGTATCGAGAGACACTTGCTAAATGTATTTTATGTCAGCACTTACATGCTTTTCTGATGTATCAGTTTTATAGCGATACTGTATGGGACACGGGTATCTCGCTACATTTTTTTCGGAAATGCGCTAACCTGTTCGTGAGGGGGGAAAGGAAGACTTTTGTGCTACGCTAAGCAAAGGCACGCAGCTGGACGCCGACACAGTGAGAAGAGGCGAAGGGTGGCTCACACGCACAGAATGGCCCATGGCTTAAAGCGTCCGACGTTGTGACTATGGAATCACGGAGGCTGTATTGATATGTTCTGGCGACGGAAGTCTTGGTCTCTCGAGACACTTGTCGCGCCTCTATGTTTCTCGGGCGGAAGTCGTTTCGCAAGTCTTGTGTTGTGGCCGAACCCAGCTTGTCTGAATGAAAGCCTTTTTGAGAAGCTGCTCTTGCTCAAGTGCAGTTAACGCAACAACCATCTCAGCAATACAGATCACGGGACTATGTATACTCTTTCTTGATTCACAGGTGGTGGTTAATGATTCGAGTGATATCCTTGACTTGTCATTTCAATGAGGTGAAACATTAAGCACAATATTATCCTATTATCCGTAGGCAAATATATCTCAATATCGGCATTTTTGCTTGCAGTGCAAGTATTTCGATATCTGTATTCTGGAATGCGGTTGGGCTGTTTCCTTTCTGCTGGAGCATTTGACGGGAGGCCTAACATGCAGGGGGGATGTTATCGCGTCCTGCGAGCGACGGAGATAGGACGCCTCGTTCGATCTCTGCTTCAGCAGCGCTCGTCGCCCTCGCTCGCGCACTTTTCCCCAGGGGTGTTGTGATGACCGAGGGGATGTTATCAAATTGGACTTTCTAAGGAACATCCCGGTGACGGCGACGGTGAAAACCCGTTGAGAGTGCCCATATAATTGCTATCGCAATAAAATGAGCAGCGGCGCAGCTGTGAGTGTTGCCTGACAGGCGCACATTGGTCACTTTGCCGATTCGCAAAAGGAAATTTGGTGTAGAGGGCATTTCACAAGAATACGTGCAGTAGGCATTCGAGGATGATGTGAAACGGCCAATGTGGCACGCGCAGATGTTCCTTGCGTTGTTGCACGGATGAGGTGTCTACTCAGAAGCGAAGGCGAGCTAGCGATTGAGAGGCGATGCGAACAAGCCCGATTACGCTATCGCATTTTACTATTCAAGGTTAAAAAAAGCGTCCGCTAAGTGTTTTGTTTTTCGCAATACGTCCGTGTATTCACAAACGGCATGGGTATAAAGTGTTCTTCGTTATTAGCCAGCCAGCTATGCTAACGATATGTTAATCTGAATTGAATAAACCTCTTTTTTAGGAATGGTTCTACCAGAGGGCCATTTTTCTGAATATAGGCCCTGTGAATGAATTCACAAAGCCCAGAGCACAAACATATTTTTCTCGGTGGCATTTGGTTGCTACTAACATGTCAAACAACGACATTGGCTGACGTCGGTTCCTAGTAGCAGTCTTAGCGTAAGAATGTTCTTGAGAATACGTATCCTAAATAACAATCGATTGAGGATTACAAAGTGATCTAGCATTTGATTTTGTGTAAACAACCCGCTCTGTTGATGGCACATCTATAAGCGCCTTATTATAGTGCAAATTTCCAATGCAGGAATGTTACGCCGAACGATTTGGACGACGCCTCCAACGACTTGGATGCACTTCGTAGGGAAGGCATCAGGCACTACGGACTCCTCAGCGTTCTTTCGTTTGCAAACAGCCTCCTTGAAACGGTTCAGAACACGAGTGCGATGTTTGAGGTGGGTGTGATGGCCATTGCTTTGCATGAAATGTTTCTCTAGGTTCCTGCTGTAGATGCACTACACATATTGTTCTGGTTTGCAAGGCGCTACGACGGCTTGATAAAAAGAAGTCTCAGTTTTTCCACAAGGGCGAAGCAATGGTCGCTACGGTAACAAAATGGAATGTTATACGGCGTAAGGCTTGAAGCTGCTTCCTTTAGGATCCTACCTGAAGTAACCCAGCAAACATTGGCCTAAAGAATGCGGCCGTTCGAGTGAAAGAAGTGGTTTTCGTGTTGTATGTCGCCTCAACGCGCAGAAAGCGGTGAGAGTGCAGCACGGGCAAATGTAGGAGCCGCTTGGTGAAGCCTTTGAGTATAGCGCTCACGACGACACCATTTGGTAGAAATTCGCAGTTGCCACCTCGACGACGCAGCACACGCCCCCCCCCCCCCCCTCCACGGGCACCCTTCAATGGTTAGTCGCCAGAGCAACCGGCCGGCGCGTTTCAAATCTGCTTGAGCTGCAGCCGCCTGCAGCCTACGCAAGCTTTCGCTCGCACATAGAGTCTAGGACGCGGAGAGCGATGTATCACTTTAATCATCATACAGAACATGACGGCGACCGCCAAAGCATGACTCGAGGGCCCATATAACTGCTATCCCAAAACACCGGGCATACTACATCTACCAGTCGAAATTAGCGAAACAGCACTGTTCTCTTTTATACTACCAACAGGTTTCATGTCGCCGAATAGAAATTACAGTTAACATTGTTCGAGAGATTAGACCGCGCTTACAAGACGGGGGGCAGCGAGGCGAACGCCGTGTTATATGAATTACGACGAAGTAGCGGCCGTAGGAGACACCAACTTGCGTTTGGCGTCGCATGTTAGCGAAACAAGGTCATCTCTCCCTCTTCCTGCCCACCGGAAAGGGGTGCGAGGTACCGGCGTCATGGATCAGCAGCTTTTCCATTTCCGCGGCCCAAAACAAGGCCCATTCTCGACTAATTCGCGCGTTCACGGCGTGGCACTGCGGTTCTTGCCTAATGCCCGGCTGACCTTATCTTTTTTCACGAAATGGCAGTTCCCTTACATTGCCTGAAAGTTAAAAATACTTTTTACTCCAGGATGTACCAATTTTTTTAATTGTACATAAAACCACGGTTTCGCAATAAGCTATTGTAAATATACAGGTGCAGCTTAGAACGTTTGAGATGGAATTCTCGTATATGTTTTTGAGATTTTTGAGCGATTACTGGACAACAAAAGATACATTAAACTACCCTCATACAAAAAAAAACAAGAACTGCCACTGTAATGTACTTTTGCTTAAAACTGCCGGAGAACGCTGATATGAAGAGAACTTCAAGAAGGAAATACAAAGTAGAAGTGAGCGTGGGGATGACATGTGACTTCATTGCATTCCGAATGTATCTTCTAGGACAGCGCACAGGGCTGTATGCGTGAATTAAAAACCTCAGTAAACTGCACGAAAAGGCACGTAAACGTCATCTTCCTGTTGTTGTTTTTTTCGTCAGAATGTCGACTGTAAGTGTTGCACTACAAGTACGTACGCATCTCAGTGAGATCAGAAATAGAAAAAAAAATGTATTGTGTTGTCACGTTAAGAGAACATTTGTATATTTAAATAAGCAGCAGTTACTCAGACTACTTTGGTATACCCACCATTACATTGCACCCGCTGCGGTGATTGGTTATGGTGCTAGAGTGCTCACCCGTCGCTTGCGGGATTGACTACGGCCACGGCGGTCGCAATTCGACGAAGGCAAAATACCAGAGGCTGGTGTGCTTAGGTGCGCGTTAAAGAATCATTCGAGATTGTCGAAATTTCGTCAGCCCTCTACAAAGTCGTCTTTCAATCATATCGTGCTTTTGGGACGTAAAACTATAACTAAATGCATTGTTTTTTGATATTCCAGAGACTGAAACAGATCCAGGCCAAGGATCCGACAGCCAAGACCGCCGTCGCTATTGGCACGTACGATTTCAATTTTGCCTTGACCGCAAATATCCGACAGGGATTCTACTACGCGGCAAAGTAAGTAATTTAAGCGTCCGTTTAAGTGTGCCGCATCTTTTCGTTGAAAAGGTCTCCTAGAAGATCGTGACAGCAAACGGAAATTCGTGCCGCAGGGGTCGGTTGATTGTTTTCTCGAAAATCAAAGGTGCATTTCTCGTGCAGTGGTGCGAAACGCACCTTAAAATGTATATTGTATACATTCTAAGCTGTATTATCCGTTGATATTTCCGAGATGATGGGCGTGTGTCCAGACAAATCTATCCCACAAGTTATCTCGCCTTCAAAACTTTGTGTCAGTACTCCTATAATGCAGGTTGTCGCCGTGCTTCGAGGCAAATTTGCGGCGTGCGTCAGATTTCGACGTTGCGGGCTCATGATAGAAGCAAGTGCAAAACAAGTGGATCGGTTCCATGAATGCGATAGCGTCGACCTTGTTTACAGGGGGCTTCAAGAAATGTCTCCGAAAATCACCCATAATAAGGGAAATGGAGCATTTCCTTACGTTATTCATAATATTTTCCGGTGCGGAGATACGTTTTAAGATGAATACACACATTAGTTATGGTAGTAAATAAATCAACTGAAATAATTAACTACTTTTAAATAGCGGAGGCAGGCAAAGTGACTGTGCTTTCTGCCAAAAGGCGATTGTTTCTTTGAGATTTTGAAAACAAAATGGCCCGTGGTAATTATTGCGTAGCAATCAAGTTTCAGCAAGTTCACCGGCGAAACAGAAACCGAAGCTCCGATGAGCACAACTATAGCAGCCGGCCGTAGTGACATCACTGTTCACGACGGCCATTGCAGTGGTGTTAGTTCTTCTGCATTTGTTAACATACGCGTGCGATGCGCGCTCTAGACGTGAAAGAAACAACGACGCGAAGTCGAGGAAGACTTGTTGTTGGGCGAGTTGGTTAACATCACTGGGGTACGTAATCGGGCAAACATGGAAAAAGACAGACTCGGCAAAAGAAGTAGGAGGGAACACACGACCTTTCTGCTCCCTCCTACTTCTTTTCTCGAATACGTCTTTTTCCAAGTTTGCGCTATTATGTACCCCATTGAAGCGAAGTCGATGGATGATTGCTACCAGGACGCTGGCTCTTCTGGACATCTCGAAAGAGGATTGCAGTAGCGCTCTTCTCAGCCTCCGTTTCCGTTTCGCAACCGAAATCGGTCAGATTTCATTATTTGCTAAGAAATGCCGCCGGCTGCTTTAGCGAAACCTGATAGCGGCAACAGGCTTTTGGCAGGAAGGGCTGCCATTTTCTCATTTGACCGAGACCGCCTGTTTCTACTAATGAAAAAAAAGCCTATTAACTTAACGTCGTCATTTTCGGGCAAAGAAGACGGATACAAGAGATAAGACAAGACAGGCGCTACTGAGAACTGGTAATTGCAAAGGTTGCAATGAGCAATATAGCACAGTGACGCGCAGCCTTACCGATCGCATATCAAGGCATATCAGGCTATGGACATATGACATCAAAGAACCTAATCTCGCTTTTGTAGAAGCCGATGGACGTGTCACTAACAAAAAAAAAAAAAAAACTATTACACCATCTCCCGCTAAAGGGAACCATGTGTAGATGTGAAGCAGCGGGCGCTAACGCTTACACTGGCGGTGGCGTTGACGCTGGCGCTCATCGCAGCATTGCGCAGGAGAGAAAACTGGGGAGGCGCAAGGCACGCAGTGATGGAGCGGTGTTTCCTACTGGAACATGCCAATCGCTGCTAATGGGCAATGAGAGACGGAAGACTCCGATTGGACACAGAGACCCGCAGTCCGCTTTTAGTTAACGCGCACGCTGCAAATTTTTTTATTCTTCAACAACACACAGCAGAAATCTCCCACCGGCACCACCTTGCAGGTCATGATCCATTGCCATATATACGGGATGGTCAGTGAACGGTTGTGCAGCGCGAGCAGTCGGTTTTTTGAACCAAGAAACTCGCTAGCAGACGCTGCCTGCGTCGGCGTCGCGAGGCGAGAGAGGGGGGAGCGTAAAAGAGGAGAGAGAGGGGGGGGACGCGCATGCGCAGTGGGAGTGTGGACGCCGCGGGCAGGGATGCCTAGAGGAGAGAGAGGGGGGGACGCGCATGCGCAGTGGGAGTGTGGACGCCGCGGGCAGGGATGCCTAGAGGAGAGAGGGGGAGCGTAGGAGGAGAGATAGGAGGGGAGGCGCATGCGCAGTGAGGGTGTGTTTGCCGCGGGGAGGGATGCCTAGAGGAGAGAGAGGGGGGAAAGGAGGTTTTTTATTTATTTTTTTTAAATGGGTTTGCGCATGCGCAGTAAGGGAGGCCACGCGGCACACCACCACCACCACCACCACCGGATTAAGCTTCGCCATAAGATGCTTCACATCTAAAAAAATTGGGGGACCCTTAAGCTTCGCCTTTAAGAGTTGAACGCGATAGCGATATCCCGTCCCTAGTGCGTACTTCAATCACTTAGTGCATACTATGTAATGGGTAGTATGCTTTAAACCAGGAGAAATTATGCGCGGCAAATGTGGGAAATGTTTTCGAACTTGCTATGCACCCACTACGTGGTGTTAAGGGAATACGCGCAGTAAGGTGTGTGCCGTTTGTAATGGGTGGCTGGCTTTAAACTATGGAATCGTTATGATAGTCGCATATTCTGACGCCCGATGGCAATATACGCTTGTACCACGCATTATTCCTGGGATATTACATGTTATATCGCGAAGCCTATATAAAGGACGCTTGCGTTTGCGAAGCATGGAAGTTATTTTCACTGCATTTCCAAGCAGAGGAAGTTATTTTCACAGTATTTCCAAGCAGAGGCATGGCTGTGTGGTAGAACACCTGTTTACCACGCAGACAACCCGGGTTCGATCCTCACTCGGACCCGAAAATTTTTATTATTTATTTTATTTGCATCTTTCTCGATTTTTCGGTCACGGACAAGATGATGATTTTTCGGTCACGGAGAAGATGATGATTTTTCGCTCACAACCAACGACGCCGACGCGGACGCCGACACCGACGCCGGAATTTCTGCGAAACGAGCTCTTTAACGCTATGGCGTTAAAAACCGCCAGGCCTGCGCGGAACGCGCAGCACAGTCACAGCGAAAGCTGGGAGAGCACCGTTTCTAAAACCCGTTGCAATCTATCTTGGGGCTACTAATACAAGTACGCTTGCAAGGTACCCACTACTCCATTAATTGATTCGGTGGATGATGACGACGAAGAATTATGGCTGAGCCCTTTGTAATGGGTTGGAAGCATTCAACGACCGCCTCGTAATGCAATTCATATTGTGTGACGCCTGGTTGTCGTTTCACTCTTCTGCCACGTTATATTGCGCATGTTAACGCGGTTCCTTCCCGACATACTTGTATAGGGTTTTTGTGCGCCGAGTTTTCGAGCGCAGGCATGGCTCAGTGGTAGAACACTGGGCTGGCACGGAGCGACCCAGGTTCGAACCCCGTTCCATCCTGAACATTTTTTCATAGTTTTTTTTCTTACTTCGTGCGATAGCGGTTACGGACACCGGCCGCGGCGGCGGCGGCGGCGACGGACAACTACGGCACCCTTGTTGTGATCTCATAACAGCTTTCGCTGTAATTAGTTCCTTTTTTAGGGGCGAAGCTCCTATGGGTGTGGGTCTGTCCCTCCTCTGTAGTTGTCGTAGTAGGTAGGTAGATAGCCACGTATAGTGGAATGTACCCACTCCACGTGATAAAGATGACGATGACGCAGTATAGTGGAATGTACCCACTAGACGTGATAACTATGAAGTATGAGCGCTTCCAGCATAGTGGAATGTACCCACTACCCGTGATAACGATGACGGTGACATCATTCACTTTGTGGATATGGCGTGATTTTAGGGGCGAAGCTCCTTAGGGTGTAGGTCTGTCCCTCCTCTGTAGTAGTAGTAGGTAGGTAGGAAGGTAGCCACGTGTAGTGGAATATACCCACTCCACGTGATAAAGATGACAATGACGCAGTATAGTGGAATGTACCCACTACACGTGATGAAGATGACGATGACGTAGTATAGTGGAATGTACCCACTACACGTGATAACGATGACGCTGATGACCATGAAGTATAAGCGCGTTCCAGACCACACATTCTCTTTCTACCATGGATGCCATGGATCTGCAGGATCGAGCTTCGCCCACTCATCATCATTCACTTCGTGGACATGGCGTGATTTTTTAGAGCGCAGCTCTTATGAACCCGTTCCTGCGTTAAGCGGCACCGCCATTGGCGTCGGTGGCGTAGTAGTTTGAGCGAACCAGGAAGAAAGAGTGCGAACGAGGAGTCGGTCGATATTACGAACCACTTGCGCATGCAGGCCTGGCACGTGCCCTGCAGCTGTCTAAGTTTGTCGTAATGGTGCTGTCGGTATTTCGCTTGGTTCCCGACGACTGCAATGCACAGAGTAGTGTGCGTGGCACTCAAGCCCTAGAAGTTTGTGTGGCAATATGTTCCAAATGTTAGATTCAGTCACGTCACCCAATACGAAAATTTGTACATGTCAAGCTAGCGAAAGATCTGTAAGCTCACCATGCTCCTGGCATGTATGTCATCCAAGAAATGACATGCATGTCATTATTTTCATGTTACCACCGGTCATTTATGTTAGTTATGCTAAAATGTCTCCTGATACCAATTTTAGTAAATAAATATTCAATTAAGTGGTCGGGAGTGCCCCGAGACCTTGTCATGTAAATGATGCAATACATGATGTGTGTGTTATGATTAGCATGTTAGAACCTGTGAGTTATTTTCATCGTGCACTGTTGTCCCGCTATACCAATTTTCGTGTATATAAAGTTAAGGAAACGGCCGCAAGATTACCAAGGTCATCAAAGGTAAATCATGTCGTTCATGATAACTATGACATGATTTTCTGTATATGACCTGCCATTCATGTTTGTTATACAGTCTTGTTGTGCCTTACCAATCGTGGTATGCATCCCAGTAACGATACGGCCAGGGGAGCAGCAATGTCGTAGGCGGCTAAATAGGTCGATAGAGGCGCTCAAATTCGCGCAATTTCGCTATAAATGCTTCGCTTTTAACCCTTTCAGTCCCAGTGATTCCAATTGGAATCATAAATTATGTAGGTCAGTCAGCAAGCATCTGGTAAAGATAAAGCGTTGTTCTTCCTCAAGAGCCCGTATTTAGCATCTGCCCTACATGTGGTGTCAACATGGTACACACAATACAGCGAGGTCACGTCTGAACGAAGAAATTACAGAAGCGGTCGTGCTGTTCGCGCATTTCGCTGAGGCAGCGTCTTCTTTCACCGTGCAGAGATAGGGCATTTATTTTAGTTCTGCGCCAGAAATTTGAATTTCGGCTATTGGACATTATGCTATCCTATCTAGATAACATTTTAAGTAATAAATGAACTAAAAATTATGGAATTATTATTAAATAAAAATTATTTATTAAATTAATTGGCACATTAATTACTCTTCACTGAAAAGTGTGAACAAAGAGTTTGTCAGTTTTTTTTGGACAACCACGATCATGTGCATCTCCACATGTGAAAACTAGTTGCTTACATTGAAAATAGTTAATTCGGGACTGAGAGGATTGAAAAAAGTCAGTACATATATATATATATATATATATATATATATATATATATATATATATATATATATATATATATATATATATATATTGTGAGACGACGCCAGGTACGACAAAATGATCGTTGTAGTTTCAA